>JANPXK010000898.1:0-29568 GCA_024704745.1 Rosa lucieae
CTGTGACTTTGTGAGCTGTTGTGGGAGCTGGGAGCAGACGAATACACGGGACTTCTACATATAATTTTTTTTCTTTGGGCTGATATGGGCAGGAGGTAGAGATATATGAGACTTAAGGGTTTTTAGCCCAAAATGTTGTCTAGGCTTGAGCCCATACAGCCTACTACGTCTTTCCGCCACTGAGCAGTATGAGGGTGGTTATAGAGTAACGGTGCCGCCACCGCAACGCGGCCGCAGCCTACGAGGAGGGAGATTGAGGAGATTAGGAGGGTGATGGAGGAGGCTGAAGGTTGCATGCAGCGGCAGCAAGAGCAGAATTATACCTCGCTCGACTTAATGCAGCAAACAATACCGTTTTAAGTCGAAGTGCTCTTTGCCGCATTGCTATCCTCGTTGTAAGCCACCCTAAATTGATTGCTTAATTAAATTCATCAAATAAATGACAAAACGAAATCTTATATATCTATACATATAATAGCTCGCGGTTTTTCTGTTTGTTGTTATAGGTTATCGGTTTTTACATTCTGATCATAGCGAGTAACGTAGGCGGCGGCCTTCTGATTCGGATTGGACAGCCTTCACCTTCACCTCGGCCTCAATTATCTCCTCAATTCACCAGGGATAATAATAGTCCAGGGTTAGTGTGGCCGGAGTTACATTTGCATCTCCTTTTCTCAATTAATTATCTTTTTATGAACTCACTTTTCCATCTCTCGTCTGTCTATTGTTTCAATTACGCAGTGATTGGCGTTTGTGGGGTTGAGAACAGCATATAGTAATTAATGCTTATATATGTTGCTGTGGTCGTAAATTGACTATTAATCTACATAATATAACACAATCCATTTTTTAAAAAAAAATAAAAAATTGTGCAGCGTGATTATTGTTATTTCATTAAGATTAACATCACAGTTCATCATTATGATGGTAGCTCTCTCTAAACAGGTTTTGGCTTGCAAGTGCATGGGTGGGTAAGGACGGCCTGACAAATTAAAACAACCGTTTAGTCTTCATCTTCGATTTACTGAATCAATCCGAACAGGAGGGGATTTCGAGTCGGAGGCTGATCAGCCCCCGTCAGAATCGCAATGGCATTGCAGTTGATGGATAACTGAAGATCTGTATCTATGTATGACCATGATCGATGAATATGTGTAGGTTGAATTGATAGTTTTTGATATCGAGTCGGAGGCTGATCCGCAACCGTCAGAATCGGAGTGGCATTGCAGTTGATGGATAACTGAATATCTGTATCTGTGTATGATCATGATGAATATGTGTAGGTTGTATTGATAGTTTACGTGCTGGATTGGTATGAGCAATGATGGTTGCAAAGAGCAGCATGCAATTGATGCTTCAAGTACTCGAATAATCGGTTCCATCAAATGTAAATCATGCAATGTAATGTAGTGACTGATGAGTTATGTACTTCCGCCTCCTTGTCTTTGTAATGTAGTGACTGATGAGTTATAGGCAAAAATATACGTTATAGTGAAACTGAAACTTGTGTATTTTGTTTGTGGATGCCTATTTTCATTGAATATACATAGTTTCATCATAATGTATAAATTTTTCACGTACATTCAATTTGGTTTTCATGCTAAGTAATGACAAAATTTTACATACAATTTTTCACATTTTAAAAGTAAGATTTTAAGTTTGTCAGAATCTAGATGATGAGTGATGACATACTAACATGCACATCATCACAATTTTCCACATGCTATACTGAATAACGACAAAGTCATATATAATAGTGAAATTACGTATATTCTGTTTGTAGATGTCTATTTTTACTGAATATACATAGTTACACTGACTGTAATGTATAATTTCTCCACGTGCCATTCTATTTGTTTTTCGTATTAAACAATAACAGAATTTTACATATAATACAATTTACTCTCAGGTCGACTTTCGCTTACTAGGGTTTTTTCCCTAGCTGAAGGACTGATCGAGATTGGTGTAGTGATGGCGGCGGAAGGTGCAGCGACGTCTCTCGCCTTGTCGGAGGAGGTCATAGTGAGCCTGGTTGGGGGCGGGGATGTGATCCATGATCCATTCTTTTACCTATATGGGTGTTTGCTAACCAAGAAACCGGTGGTTATTCCATCGTTCTCGGCAGCGATGTCCGGAATATGGCAGCTGAATGAGCGGGTTTTGATCCGTGAAGAAGAGGTGCGATCTTTGTGTTCCAATTTAAGGAGCAGGAGGTGAAGCATCGTGTTCTTCATGGCGGGCCCTGGTATTACAGTAACTCAATGTTGTTATTGGCTGATTATGATGGTGTTGGGGCACTGGCAGAGGTTCCTCTGCACTCCCTGGAGCTGTGGGTGGCGGTGATAGGTCTGAGAGTTGCCATGCGCAACGAACGGGTTCTCACCCCCTTGGTAACATGATGGGAGCCTTTGTCAAGGCGGATCGTGTGGCGCTGCAACGAAAGGAGGCTGTCCAGAGGATTCGGTTGATCCATGATGTGCGCCACCGAGTTTGGGCTCGGCGTACGATCTATTTCTTGCCAGAGGTTTCTGTGGTCCTTGAATTCCTGCATGAAAAATGCCGCGGAAACTGCAAGGCTTGTGGTTTCTTCACCCATGGCGGAGGGGAGTGCGATCGGAAGCTGGTGCAGGAATTGGTTGTGGAGGAACTGGTTCTGTCATCTGAATTATAGAAGGCGACGGGTCTGCCGTCCAATGCCTCAGAGGAAGACCCGTCGACGTCGATCGTTTCTGCAGCCTGGATTAACAGAGTTGGCACCTGCGTTGGGGGTTCTGGTACTGTGCAGGAGGTTGATGCTGGGAAGAAAGAGGCGGAGCTGAGGACGGGATCCATGTTGGCTGCTCCGTGTTTTTCAGCGGGAAACCCTAATTTCAAATTAGGGTTGACCGTTGGACCCGGCTTGAATATGGGCTTGACCAATTTGAGGACTAATGGGCCGGATTCTGGACCTGTTCGGCTGGCAGGAGATGGGGCTTTAGCTGTTGGTTGTTTTGGACACCCATCTAGGGTTTTAGGTGTGAGAAGGCATCGGGAGGAGGAGTGGCTCAAAGATGGAAAGCGTCTGAAACTTTCTGATAGCTTAGTTGAAGTCACAGTAACTGATGGGAAGATTCTGAAGAAGAAGGGCAAACCTCGAGGTCATCGGAATAAGCCCAAGCTTGTGCCTACGCCCACCTTAGTGGGGGGTGCCAGGGGGCCGGCTTTGGAGGAGCTGAATTCCCTACCTCAATAGGGATAGGGCCGCAGGCCTGCACTGTCCTTGATAAAGCTCTGGCTATGATGTTTGCAGTGACGTACACCATTGGGTCTTTAGGCGTTAATGCTTCGTTATAGTTGCTTTGTTTCGGATTGTGTAGGTTTGTGATCTTTTTTTCGTCTGTTTTTGGTTTAGTTTTTTGTATTTCGTTTCCTAATCCTATATCTATTTCTTGAATGTTCTCATTCTTGGATGGTGTAGGATTAGGAAGTTTTATTTCCTTACAATTCCTTTAGGTTTTTTAGTCTTTGGTTAGGAGATTTGGGCTGCCTTCCGCAGTCTGTATTGTGTTTGAACTTGTATTATGAGTGGTTTCTTATAACCCTCTAGCTTGACGCAGTGACGTCGTAATATATTTGGAACCTGATTCCATTTCCCTAAAAAAAAAAAAAAAATTTACATATAATTCAGATACTGTTGAAGGAAAACCTAATTTGTGTTTAGCCCAAACCCTAGGTTACTTGACCTAGTGGTAATAGGATTTTATTAGAAGGATCTAGAATCCTAATCAATGTAGAATTACTTTCCTTGTATGATTGAGATTCTATGCATTGTAATCCTCTATATAAAGAGGCCCCTATTATCAATGAGAATACACAGCAAATTCCTCCCAAATTCAGTTTCTCTACAACACGTTATCAGCACGAGCCTCTAACCCTGAAACCCTAATTTCGTAGCCCCCAAAATCCTACAACCACCGCCCCACATATCGAAGCCCTAATCCCTAGGAGCCCAGAACCAGCGGCGGATCCACCGGAACCGGCCGGAAAACCTCTGAATCGGCCATCGGAAAAATCAGACCGGCCCCTGCCTTGTGTCTGCCCCTGCGAGCCCTGTCGAGCAGCTGCAGATAGCTGTCGAGACGAGTGCCTGCCCTGTGCCTGCCCCTGTGAGCCCTGCCGAGCAGCTGCCGAGACGAGTGCCTGCCCCTGCCGAGCCTTGTGCCTGCATCTGCCGAGACCTGCCGAACCCCTGCTCAGCACCTGCCGAACCCCTGCGCAGCACCTGCCGACAGCCCCGCACACACCTGCCGACACCTACCGACATCTGCCGAACCCCTGCGCAGCACCTGCTGACAGGCCCTGCACACCCTTCGCACAGCCCCTGCACAAGCCCTGCAGCAGCCCCGCACGCCCCCGCAACTGCCCTGCACCAACCTGCCTAGCTCCTGCCACTAGTTTCCGGCCACTTTTCCGGCGACCTCCGACGACCTTTTTCCGGCCACCTCAAAGACTTTTCCGGTCAAATTTCCGGCATTTTTAAGGTAAATTTTCTAAAAGTTCCCGTTTTTGAAGTTTTTCATTTTTTCTTCTTTTCTCGGGGACTTCCAACATCCCTTCTTCTACCCCCCTTTTTCTTCATAGGGGAGACCAATAGCCGAACTGTGGGGGTTCGTGCTCACTCCAAGCTTGGAGCTTGTAGAGTCCTCCAAACTTAGAGTTTGTTGAGAAGAAAACGATCGACCACATACATCGTCGTTTCGATCTAATCCAAAACCCCTCTTGGAATAGGATTTTCTTGGAAGCGACTACGCTAAGAAAATCTCTAATTTCTTGGAAGCGACTACGCTCAGAAATTATATAGTTTTTCATGGTAGCCTTCTTCGCTCCGAAACTAACCCTATTTTCTTGTTGTTTTTCAGGATGAGTAACCTGAACAAGTTGAGCTTCACTCCACTTGAGACAACAGGCGCAGGATACCATAAGTGGGTCCGTGATGTGCGCCAGCATCTTAAGGCTGATGGGATCGATCCTAAGTACGATCCAAGAGCCAAGTCAGGACGTGCTTACTCCTCAACAAGCTGCTGCTTTTGAAGCAAATAGAGCTACGAGAGAGGCTAATGAAGCAAAAGCCATCATTCTCATGACAAGGCACATGAATGACGCGCTCCAAAATGAGTACCTCAATGAGGAAGACCCAAGAAGGCTATGGGTGGAACTCGAGCAGCGTTTTGGCAACGTCCGTGATTCCCTGCTTCCAGACTTAGAAGTGAAATGGCATAGCCTTCGCTTCTGTGATTTCAAGTCTGTACTTGACTACAATTCGGAAGCACTCCGTATCAAGTCTATGATGGAATTTTGTGGACAAGACATCACTGATACGATGTTGATCGAGAAGACTCTCTCCACCTTCCCCGTCTCTGCGTTGATGATAGCCAAAAACTATCGGATTGATGTCAATGCTAGACGCATCACAAGATTTCATGAGCTAATTGGTGCCATGAACGTAGCTGAAAAGCACGACAACATACTTGTGAAGAACTATAACTCTAGACCCGTGGGAACCAAGTCAATTCCGGAGTCTAATTATAGTCGCGCCCCCAAGGGAGGACGCAAGGAGCGAAACCCTAAGAGTAGGGATAATTCTGGACGTTCTGGTCCATATTCTCGCCCTAAAGAGGAAGGAAATCGCCAAGATAGGCGTGCACGGAACCGTGGAGGTAAACGTGTGAAGAGAGAGAGAGGCCAAGCCTCCGGTTATGGTGGTAACGCCACCAAAGGTAATAACCGTCTACCAAACGCCCCCAGAGCGTCTCGATCAAGGGAATCTGACCATAATGATGCTTGTCTCAGATGTGGATTAAATGGACATTGGGCAAAGAAGTGTACTGCATCCCAGAATGTTGCAAACGCATACAAGATGTATCGTGAAGCAAGGGAGGCACATTACATGGAACAAGAAGATCAAGATGGAGATCTCGATCTAAGGGTGGAAGACTACAAGGATCAAGAACCAGAAACTGGCGATTTTGATTAAGTTTTTATTTTCCAAGAGATGTAGGCAATTGCCATATTACTTTTGTAGTAGATGCCAATGATACTAGTCTTTCTTCAAAGTAGGCGTACTTAATGTAAAAGTGATGTCTAGAAAGGTTTTGAGATAAGTGGTTCTTAAGCGAGCTTTGCTCCACCGACATCTCTCTACTTAACTGGTCACATTTACATTGAAATTACCGAAAGAAGATAGGCAACTACCATTGTTTTGCATTAACTAGTTTATTGGATTAGGTTTACTTTGGTTATGAGAAACGATGATGTAATTCCGTTTGGCTTATTAATAAAAGTTGAGTTCTTTTCTTTATAACTCCTTTTTAATTACGAGCTCTTTCTTTAGGAATGGATGAACTTCAATGTCTTGCGGATAGTGCGACTACGCACACCATTCTACGACATAGGCAATTTCTTAGAGATGTTGCCTACATATTCATCTGTGACTACGATGGCTGGGCCATCAAGTTTAGTTCAAGGACATGGAATGGCCCAATTCCTTTTGCCCAATGGCACCTTGATTAAAGTCACTGAAGCTCTCTACGCTCCTAAGGCAAATCGGACCTTATTGAGTTTTAAAGATATTAGAGCCAACGGATTCCATGCGGAAACGCATGTGAGAACGGAATAGAATTCCTTTGCATTACCTCTAATGATTGCGGAAGAAAGCGCATCTTAGAGAAGCTTATGTGTCAATCTAGTGGACTTTATGTCACTACAATTCGACCTATTGAATCCAATAATATCATAAGAGAAGATCTCTTGGATTCAGACACATATTGGCTTTGGCATGACCGACTAGGACATCCTGGTCGTGATATGATGCTCCGTATACTAAAGACTTCACACGGACATCCATTCTTCAGAGTGAGAAGAAGCAAGAATCGAAAATTGATTCCAGGACTTAGCAAGACCGCAACCATTGCAGCATCTGGAACTGCAGCTGTCTTGGGGCGCCACAAGGCCGCCCAGTCCCAGTGATGACGCCATTAATGGCGCCAACCATGAGCATGACGCCATGGTTGTTCCTCCTAGTAGCCATGACGCTACACACACCACTTTCCATGGCTCTAACGCCATAATGGGAGATGTAGTCACACACTTTGCTTCTAATAGCGCTACGGACGCTCAGGCCCAACCAAAATCCTCATTGGTTGCTTCTAAGGCCCCTCGCTCTTTCTGCAAAGCCTGTTCCTTCGGGAAATTAGGACCGAGACCGTCCTACGCAAAGGATCCCAAAATACTTATTCCGTTCTTACAAAGAATCCAAGGGGATATCTGTGGACCAATTCAACCATCATGCGGACCTTTTAAATACTTTATGGTATTGGTTGATGCGTCGACACGCTGGTCACATGTCGCGTTACTGTCCACTCGGAATGCTGCTTATGCAAAACTCCTCGCCCAGATTATCCGTCTACGGGCTCACTACCCGGACCACCCTATTAAGTCGATTCGACTTGATAATGCTGGGGAGTTTACATCGAAAACATTCGATGACTATTGCATGTCACTGGGGATTGATGTAACATCCAGTTCCCCATGTTCATACCCAAAATGGTCTCGCAGAAGCCGCTATCAAACGACTACAGATGATAGCACGGACATTGGTTATGCGCACCAATCTCCCTGTTTCTGCTTGGGGATATGCATATTGCATGCAGCGACGCTAATTCGTCTACGACCCACTGCCACTCAATCTTACTCTGCGTTACAGCTAGTGAGGGTACGACCTGATATCTCGCACTTACGCATTTTTGGGTGTGCCATTTATGTGCCTATTACGCCGCCACAGCGTACTAAGATGGGTCCACAACGACGAATGGGCATTTATGTTGGATATGAATCTCCAACAATCGTCCGCTACCTTGAACCCTTGACAGGCGATCTCTTTACCGCTAGATTTGCGGATTGTCACTTTGATGAGACAGTCTTCCCGTCGTTATAGGGAGATAAGAACACAGATGTTCAACAGGAATGACAGGAATTGTAGTGGTCTGTCCCCACTATGTCTCATCTCGATCCCCGTACCGCACAGTCCGAACTTGAAGTGCGAAGAATAATCGAGCTCTAGAACGTAGCAGACACTCTGCCTGATGCGTTTTCTGATGTTGCTAAAGTGACAAGATCACACATACTTGCTACAAACGTGCCTGCAAGGATCGATGTCTCAAATACTGATAAGAACACAGATGTCTCAAATAGTGACAAGTCTTCCCGTCGTTATAGGGAGATAAGAACACAGATGTTCAACAGGAATGACAGGAATTGTAGTGGTCTGTCCCCACTATGTCTCATCTCGATCCCCGTACCGCACAGTCCGAACTTGAAGTGCGAAGAATAATCGAGCTCCAGAACGTAGCAGACACTCTGCCTGATGCGTTTTCTGATGTTGCTAAAGTGACAAGATCACACATACTTGCTACAAACGTGCCTGCAAGGATCGATGTCTCAAATACTGGACATCACGCCACTCCTTTCACACCAGGAGATGGCGCCATTGCCCAACATGGTAATGATGTGGCATCTATGGCCGCAGGTCCCGCCAGAAAGCGCGGTAGACCGATTGGTTCGAAGGATAATCGCCCTAGAAAGAAGGCGAATGAGGCACAAACAAATCCTTTGATCATCGATACTCAAAATCCGTCCCATGAGAATGTTCCGGATTATGGTTATGTCCAAGAGACATCATTGGGGGACGCCTCAATGTCAGAACCTATCCCTGAGAACGTAGAGATCTCTGTTAATTACACTAGTGTACTTGGGACGTGGGAAAGAAACTCCATCATCATCGATGATGTATTCGCGTATTCAGTGGCTTGTGAGATTATTGAGACCGATGACATCGAACCACGCTCCGTTGCTGAATGCCAGCGTAGAGCCGATTGGCCAAAGTGGAAAGATGCGATCCAGGCAGAACTTGATTCTCTAGCGAAAAGAAAGGTATTCGGACCAGTTGTGCCAATACCGCCCAACACCAAACCAGTGGTCATAAATGGGTATTCGTTAGAAAGCGTAATGAGAAAAACGAGATTGTAAGGTACAAAGCTCGCCTTGTGGCAAGGTTTCTCACAACGCCCTGGAATCGACTACGAGACCTATTCTCCCGTAATGGACGTCATTACATTCCGCTACCTTGTCAGTTTGGTAGTTTCCGAAAAACTGAATATGCAGCTTATGGATGTGGTTACTGCGTATCTATATGGGGATCTAGATACAGAGATATACATGAAGATTCCAGATGGAATTCAGTTACCCAAATCAAGTGGCTCTAAACCACGGAGTGCGTTTGCGATTAGATTGAAACGCTCACTATATGGATTGAAACAATCGGACGGATGTGGTATAACCGTCTAGTGACTACTTGATTGGAAAGGGATATGTCAACAATGAACTATGCCCATGTGTGTTCATAAAAAGGACAAGTTCCGGATTTGCAATAGTAGCGGTTTATGTTGATGACATGAACATAATTGGCACCCTTAAAGAGTTAAGGGAAACCGCTGAACACTTGAAATCCGAGTTTGAGATGAAAGATCTTGGGAAAACACGGTTTTGCCTCGGTTTGGAACTTGAGCACCGTAGAGATGGTATCCTGATTCATCAATCAGCTTATACCCAAAAGATGCTTAGGCGTTTCAACACTGATAAGATTAAGCCTTCAAGCACCCCAATGGTCGTCGTAGTCTTGATCCAAAGAAGGATCAATTTCGTCCAAAAAGATGATGAAGATGTGCTAGAGCGGAAGTGCCCTACCTAAGTGCAATAGGCGCATTATTGTACTTGGCACAATGCACAAGACCGGATATCTCATTCGCAGTGAACTTGCTAGCTAGATATAGCTCTGCGCCAACACGACGCCATTGGACTGGTGTTAAAGATATCTTTCGATACCTAAGTGGTACGATCGATATGGGCTTGTTCTATCCCTATAGAGAGATGATGGATTCGGACCCATCAAGTGCCAGGGACGCCACACATGGTGGGCCGCGTTCCCTATCCCCAACCCAAAACGATATAAGTGTTTTGGAAGGTTTTGCTGATGCTGGGTACCTCTCTGACCCACACAAAGGTCGCTCCCAAACTGGTTATGTTTTCACTATGGGAAAGACCGCGATATCTTGGAGGTCTACGAAGCAGACTTTAGTCGCTACCTCTTCGAATCATGCAGAGATTATTGCTCTTCACGAAGCAGTCCGTGAATGTATATGGCTTCGATCCATAGTTACGCATGTTCGAAACAATTGTGGTTTGAAGTCTACCACAGATGAGCCAACGAGCATTTATGAGGATAATGCTGCTTGCATTGAACAAATGAAGCAAGGCTACATCAAAGGCGACAACACCAAGCATATATCGCCTAAATTCTTCTACAATCAGCAACAACAGAAGCTCCTCAAGATCAAAGTGAACCAAGTTCGATCTGAGGACAATGTGGCAGACTTATTTACTAAGTCATTGCCCAAATCCACATTCGAGAAACATGTGGCAAGAATTGGCTTGCGGAAGTTATCTGAACTCCCATGATCGTAGTCATCAGGGGGAGGTGCAGACATCAGGGGGAGATGTCTACATGTTCGTCTCGAATCGTGAAGGGTTGTTGTGCTCTTTTTCCCTTCGACCGAGGTTATTTTTGTCCCACTGGGTTTTTGTTACTCGGCAAGGTTTTTAATGAGGCAACGAGAGAAGCCGCGTTTGGGCAACACAAGGGGGAGTGTTGAAGGAAAACCTAATTTGTGTTTAGCCCAAACCCTAGTTACTTGACCTAGTGGTAATAGGATTTATTAGAAGGATCTAGAATCCTAATCAATGTAGAATTACTTTCCTTGTATGATTGAGATTCTATGCATTGTAATCCTCTATATAAAGAGGCCCCTATTATCAATGAGAATACACAGCAAATTCCTCCCAAATTCAGTTTTCCTACAACAGATACCAATTTTTTAAAGTTATGCGATAGAAATATGACGGATGTGATTTTATTACAAGTTTTATTGATTCTGGTACTAATTTGAGGATCTTATAATTAAGTTCAAACGTGTATGTAATTAATATATATATATATATATATATATATTTTTTTTTTTTTAACAAATAGAAGGGATTTCTTCACACGGTGAAGGAGTCATAAGTAACTTCGCCATTCGCGAAGCACCTTTCATAAGTTCATAACTGTCAAACAAACCCAGGTAGCAAAAATACTGAGCAAAACATTTCTGAGCGCATTTTCATGTAATGGTAGTAATGTACCAGAACCAGAAAAAAACCATTCAATTTGCGCATCCGTTTCTAGATATGGCCTCGTGAAATAGACTCCATCTTTGTAATTTTGCAATTTAGTAATTAACTTGCAAAATTACTAAAAAGGTGAAGGAGACATTAGAAACTTGCCAAGACAATCCAACCTTCCAGGCTTCCATAACCGTCAAATTTAAAAACAAACCCAGGAAGCATAAAAAATAGAGCAAAAAGCAACAAATACTTAGCAAACAATGCACTCACAGAAATTTCATGTGATGGAAGGAATGTGTCAGAAAAAAACACCCAATTTGCGCAACCGTTTCCAGATCTGGCCTGGTGAAATGGGCTCCATCTCTGTAATTTAGCATGGTTTCCAGGTAGATTCAGGCTCAAAGTCAGCTTCTGTGTGTCCGAGCCTAATCCACCTCCAGCATTCACAGTGCCATAAATGTGACGAGCTGCTAAACCCTTCAATGCAACACACAAGCTTAGCTAGATGTGAGTGTGAGTTTAAGAAAGCCTGAGAATTTTAGAGAGATCAAAGAACCGAATTCTCTGTCTAGCTAGCTTTCCATTCAGTTCATTATTCTTGAGCACAAGTTCCAATTTTGTCTCATTTGAGCTTGGTCTTTATTAATATATTTTGTTCCTGTTTCAGATTATTGCGGTTGAACATGCATATTTATGGAGAATTCGAGCAGGGAGGAGATTACTGATGAGTCGGACGTAGAAACCAGTTCATATGTCGGAAGGAGCAACCTAGACAAGCATGAAGAACGCAGAATCTGCTATTGTACTTATGATCTTCCTCCTCTTCAACCGGCGGCGAATGCAGAATCTGCCAAGTTGAGGACTTCATGCATTGTTAAAATGGAAAAATGGTATACCTTTTGTACTAAAAACTCCCGTGTGAATTTGTTGACTTGTGAGTCATGTTGTGTAGAACAAGTTTGCTTGCATATAATCTTGTTGAAGAAGGAAACTTGGAGGACAAGTACACTTGGAGAACAAGTTTACTTGGAGATCAAGATGTGTAATATAGTAGTGTAGGGCTTGTAAATATCAATGACTAAAATATCGAGTATTGAGGAAATATCGATGGTTCGGAAAATGGAAATTTCGATGGAAATATCGAGAAAGTTTCGATATCGATAAATTTTAGAAAAAAATGATGGAAATTAGGAGAATATCATTGAAATTTAAGTGAAACTTTGTGAACTACTTATTTGATCAATTATCTATTATATTGGGAAGAAAGAAAAAAAACAACGGTGATCAAGCTTCATTTCATAGTGAATTATAGTAATTTAGAATAAATGTTTGAAGTTGCCCGTATAATATTTAGTACTTTTAAAATATATAATTCTAATTAGAAATTTTATAAAGTTGTAAAGCTATTCAATCAAAATACAAATGAATTAAATTTCTACAACATGGCAAAAGTATTTAGGAATGTTAGAGTCAAAAATAAAAATCTATAATTGCTGAAGGCCTAAAACTATATCTTAGAAGTTAGAGGTTTAAATTAATTGTCTAAAGAAATTAGTAATTTATTCTATTAAAAATGACTATTAATAAAAAAAAAAGAATAGAAGTACTAAATTGAATCCTAGTCGAGTTGGCTGGGGTGCTTTTTCACTTCATATTGAAGGAGACGGGTTCGAATCCCATCTCTGTCAAGGAAATTTCGCCGATATTTCGGCGAAAATATCGATTTTTTAGTCTATGGTAAATATAACCTCATTTACACCATTGAATCAATATGAGGAAATTCATCACTTACAAATATCTCTTCCTTTCCATTTCATATTTGACTTGGTATCAAAGCGAAGATCCGAGAGGACTTTGTCTCTTTGTTTTTCCTTCATTTTTCTTTCCTCACACTCTGGGGTAAGATTGTTCATTCCTCTAATTCGGGGGTTAGGATTGTTCTCTATCTTTTAGAAGGTGAATTTTATCCTTGTAACATCGAACTTACTCGCCCAACACCACTTGGTCTGTCCAATTAATGCGATGTATAGGCCAAAGATCGAATAAGAGAAAGGTAACCGAAAGGTTGAAAAGTGAGCATTGCTCCACCAAAATCTTAACCCTCCTTATCTGGTCACATTAAAATGAGTTACCGAAAGGTTGCGTGATAGGCAACACCCAAGGATAAGATTTCTTTTCTCTTTACTTAGGAAGTCTGCTACTTCTTGACTAGTCGATTAATCCCTCTCAACTTGTCAAACATACTTTCTGTCTCAATTCAGCTGCATATTGTTTTTTTGTCGGTATTCCAATGGCTGGCCCTGATGCTCCACTTCTAGAAGGAGGGAATACCAGCAATTCCGGTATTCAAAAAGTTAAAGTCTCAGTTCAAAACCCAGATTCTTCATCAGGTTCATTCAGAGGAGCAAAACTGAATGGACCTGGGAATTATAGGA
This sequence comes from Rosa lucieae, assembly GCA_024704745.1. NCBI lineage: Eukaryota > Viridiplantae > Streptophyta > Magnoliopsida > Rosales > Rosaceae > Rosa > Rosa lucieae. The sequence goes on from JANPXK010000898.1 coordinate 13,692, forward strand.
CATGGAAGAAGATGATTTCCTCTCACCTTCGTGGAATCCATAAAATGGGTCACGTCACCGATACCATTAAGGCACCGGCGAATGAGGAAAGTAAAGAGTATGTTAAGTGGGAAGATGTTGATGGACTTGTACTGTCAATTCTGTACAAGGCCATGACTGATGAGGTGATCCAATTGATCATTGGGTGTGATACTACTGCAGTAGTTTGGAAGACTCACAATGATCTATATCTAAATGAATATTATTTTTTCCAGATCTATGAATTGTTGTGCAAGGCAACAAGGATGAAGCAGGATGGGCAAGCAGTTTCAGTGTTCTACACCCAGCTGAAAAACATTTGGGCTGAGATTGATCAACAGCGACCAAACAAATTGAAGAATGCTGAGGATACTACTTGGTACTAGAAGGAGAAAGAGTTGGAGCGTGTGCACCAGTTTCTGAGTGGATTAGATGCTAGACATGACAGTACCAAGGGAGAGTTGTTGCATCGGCAAGAGCCTCCTTCCCTCACTAAGGCTTTTACCTACATCCGCAAGGATGAGTCTCAGCAAGGTAGCACAAAGGCAACTCATTCTGAAATCTCTAGCCTAACAATCCAAGCTAAGCCCCCTCGGGCTCAAGGTCCACCTCTTGGCTTCAGTACACCACAATCAGGATTACATCCCATGACTCAGGGTTCTTCTCCAGGCAGGTTTGTATGTCAACATTGCAAACTGACTGGACACACCAAGGAGACTTGTTATAAGTTGGTTGGGTACCCTGCTGGATACTTCAGCAAACCCAAACCAACTGAACCTCGAGGTAGAGGAAAGGCAGTTGTTCATCTTGTTCAGAGTTCAGAGTACTTTGGAGTCTCTGGGCAAGATCATACCACATGCAGTGATGGCCCTCCCTCAGTCTCAATGGTTGCTAGAGGTACTGGTAAGATTGGTATGGCTTTAAAAATTTCTAACTTTGTAGGTTCAGATACTTGGATTATTGATTCTAGTGCTTCAGATCACATGACCTATGATAAGAAATATTTCATTACCTTATCCACACCTAATGTGTCATATGTTACAAATGCCAATGGTGAATCATTTCTTGTCTTAGGCATTGGGTCTATAAGAGTCACACCTGCCTTAGTATTGCATGATGTATTGTATGTACCAGACTTGTCACCACTTAATTTCAGTTCCCCAATTGAATACTCAATCCTTGTGCTATGTGACATTTTTTCCCATGTATGTGGTGTTTCAGGATCTTCTGACCAGGGAAGTCATTGTAAGGGGTATATGAGATGTTTGTTGGTGGAAAGTTGAAGATGAATAAAAACATAGAAGAAGAGAGTACTGACATCCCGAAGTTGACTAGTCAAATTTCCCAAATCGACTAGTCGATAGGGGGAGTCGACCAATTGAACGAGGAAACCGGCGAAATGGGCAGAAGTGTACTAGACCAATCGAAGGAAATTCTCGACCAGTCGATTTCTAAAGAGGACTCTATTCCAGCTTCCCCCTCATCTGATACTTCACCCCCTAATGCTGAACTTTTTGGTCAAGAAGCTCCATCACAGGTATGTCCAGTATCTTCACTTGGTAACCCTGTAGAGTCTGTATCTTCTACATATGTGTTACCTAGTAGGACTACCCGTGGTCAACCAGCAAAAAGGTATGAACCTTCCATAACTGCTAAAGCCAAATATCCAGTAGCTAACTTTGTGTCACACCATAGGTTATCTAAACCTTATGCATCATTTGTGAATCAAATATCCTCTGTATCTATTCCTAACAAAGTGCAGGAGGCTTTGGGAGACCCAAAGTGGGCCAAGGCAATGGAGGAAGAAATGGAGGCATTAGAAAAGAATCACACCTAGGAACTTGTACCACTTCCTCGTGGAAAAAAGATTGTTGGGTGTAGATGGATTTTCACTGTCAAACATAATGCAGATGGCACAGTAAGTAGGTATAAGACGAGGTTGGTGGCTAAGGGGTTCACTCAAACATATAGGATTGACTATGATGAGACTTTTGCTCCGGTAGCCAAGATGAATACAGTTCGGTTATTATTGTCACTTGCAGCTAATCTGAATTGACCTCTTCATCAATTTGATGTAAAAAATGCTTTCCTTCATGAGGAGTTAACTAAAGAAGTATACATGGGTCTTCCTCCTAGATATGCATCAGATACACACGATGATGTTGTTTGCAGATTGAAGAAATCTCTTTATGGACTTAAACAGTCACCCCGGGCATGGTTTGGCAGATACACTCAGTCCACGAGATGCTTTAGATATAAGCAGAGCAATTCAGACCACACCTTATTCTTAAAGCACCAAAAGGGGAAGGTAATTGTGCTTATTATATATGTGGATGATATGATAATAACAGGGGATGACTTGGTAGAAATTGAAAGTCTTCAGAAGAAATTGGCTTCTGAGTTTGAGATGAAGAATTTGGGAGATTTGAAGTACTTCTTGGAGATTGAGGTAGCCTAGGGGAGAGATGGCATCTTCTTATGTCAGCGAAAATATGTGTTGGATCTCTTGGCAGAGACAGGTATGTTGGATTGTTCTCCAATTGACACTCCAATCGAGCAAAATCACAAACTAGCAGAATATCCTGATCAGGTTCCAACTAATAAACCAAGATACCAGAGGTTAGTGGGACGCCTGATATATTTGTCACACACTAGACCTGATGTTGCTTATGCAGTCAATGTTGTGAGTCAGTTTATGCATAATCCAAGTGAATGGCATATGGAGGCAGTGATAAGAATCTTGAGGTACTTAAAGTCAGCACCAGGAAAAGGTTTAATTTTTTCTAAATGCCAACACTTCGATGTTAGTGGATATACAGATGCAGATTGGGCCGGTTCTATCACAGACAGGAAATCTACATCTAGGTACTTCACCTTTGTGGGTGGAAACCTTGTTACCTAGAGAAGTAAGAAGCAAAAGGTTGTTGCAAGGTCAAGTGCTGAAACTGAATATAGAGGTATGGCACATGGAGTGTGTGAACTTCTGTTGCTACGAAATTTACTTCGAGATTTGGGTTTTAAGCCTAGTCCAGCAATGCATGTACTGTGATAACAAAGCAGCTATTGACATATCACTAATCCTGTACAACATGACCGAACGAAACATGTGGAAATTGATAGACACTTCATTAAGGAAAAGCTGGATGCAAAGTTAATCTCCTTTCCTTTTGTTCCAACCGAGGAGCAATTAGCGGATATACTTACCAAAACTGTATCTAGCAAGTTGTTCCATGACTCACTAGGCAAGTTGGGTCTTCGTGACATTTATGCCCCAACTTGGAGGGGGGGTGTTAACTTGTGAGTCATGTTGTGTAGAACAAGTTTGCTTGCATATAATCTTGTTGAAGAAGAAAACTTGGAGGACAAGTACACTTGGAGAACAAGTTTACTTGGAGATCAAGATGTGTAATGTAGTAGTGTAGGGCTTGTATATATAACCCCATTTACACCATTGAATCAATATGAGGAAGTTCATCACTCACAAATATCTCTTCCTTTCAATTTCATATTTTGACTGAATTCAAAACGTTTTATTTTGTATTATTATTCTTAGTTGTTCTATTTAGTGTTCTAATCTATGTAATTCTGGTTCAGGTGATTACGGTTGAACATGTATATTTAATGGAGAATTTGACATGGAGAACTTGGCTGTCTCCTCTGTTGAACAGATTGATTACAGGAGATTAGGTGTGTGGTGGAATTGGGCACAGATCAGGAGCCATCATGTGCTGAAAGCAAAATCCCATGCTTAAGACTCCATCGCGACAAAGTAAGTTCCTCTTTCTTGTTCCAGCACCTTTTTTTTTTTTAAATTAAAAAAAAAAATGCTGGATCAACAAAAAGGAGCCAACTCAACAAAGTTTTAAAACCGCAGAAAACTGCTAACTCAACATCCAAAAAATCACCAAAGTTACGCCTCTGCAGATCAGTCAATGTATAGGTGAAGATCTGCATTTGTGTATGATCATGATAAATATCTGTTGGTTATATAGAGTTTGTGTTTGATGATGGCCAATTGGCCATGAGCAATGATATATGATATATGGTTGTAAATTTACCAAGCATGATAATTTAACATTGTTCCCCTAAATGGAATTAGTAGTGTAGTGAGATTATTCCTGTAATTAATTTGTAATATATCATTACGTACATGAACATAACCGAACTTGTGATAATCTATATACATGACAATGTCACTACTATCTTTACATCAGTTGTCCTACCTTATACCACTAGGCTTCATCATCTCCCTGACCGAGTTTCTATCCGGCTTTACCATAGAAGTATCAGTAAATTCAAGAATTGCCCTGAACTCATCTCCGGTGAGGATCTCTTTCTAATAGTACATCTACTAAACTATCAATGGCTTCCCGGTTATTCCTTATATGCTTCTTTGCAAATGCACTTTCAACTATATGTCTTACTGACAAGTCAATATCCTCTGCAAGTTTTTCGGACATAGTGTTCCTTGCTAGCATCCTCAACACTACATCACTGCTTTGGGCCGCTGGGTCTGTCAATGCCCATGGTCCAATCTCGGACATGCCAAACATTGTTACCATCTGAAAAGATTAATAGAAAAGTGTTAGTTTGGTTTTTAAGGATTTAGTCCTAACTTCAGCTCTTAAATATGTTACATGTACCTGTCTTGCTATTTGTGTGACCTGCTGCAAGTCTCCTGCTGCACCGGTTGTTATTTCTGGCTCTCCAAAAATTACTTCTTCTGCTGCTCTACCTCCTAGACCTCCAACTATTCTAGCAAACAGCTGTTGCTTAGAAATAAGAGCGGGATCTTCACCTGGTAAGAACCATGTGAGACCTCGAGCTTGGCCTCGGGGAATAAGAGAGACCTTCTGCACTGGATCATGGCCTGGAGTCAATGTTCTGCAATTCATCACAAACAATACGAATACATTAGTTTAAGTACACAATGTTGAGAGTATAATGTAACACATATGAGGAACGAATGTTCTACTTACGCGCAAATGGCGTGGCCTACTTCATGGTAAGCCACAAGAGTTTTGTTCTTTCCATCAGTCATTTTGGTGCCTTCCATCCCCGCAACAATTCGATCAATCGAATCATCTATTTCTTTCATTGTTATCTTATCTTTGCCTCTCCTGCCAGAAAGAATCGCAGCTTCATTCATGAGGTTTGCAAGATCTGCACCGCTGAAGCCAGGAGTTCTCATAGCAATAATATCAAGAGAAACACTCTTATCAAGCTTCTTGTTGCTACTATGCACCTTTAATATATCGTTTCTTCCCTTAATATCTGGCAATCCAACTGTGACCTACACGACAACAAAGACAAATGTATACATCAGTTTCATAATTCAAACACTTCAAGAAGACTTATTACATAGCTTAGAGAGCTTACTTGTCTGTCAAACCTTCCGGGCCTAAGCAAAGCAGAATCAAGAATTTCAGGGCGATTAGTAGCAGCAATAACAATTACTCCACTGTTCCCACTAAATCCATCCATTTCAGTAAGCAGCTGATTCAATGTCTGCTCCCTCTCATCATTTCCTCCACCAATTCCTGTCCCTCTTTGCCTCCCAACAGCATCAATTTCATCAATGAAAACCAAGCACGGCGAATTCTCTTTTGCCTTGTTGAACAAGTCTCTTACTCTAGAAGCTCCTACTCCTACAAACATCTCAATGAACTCTGACCCTGACAGAGAAAAGAAAGGCACCGCTGCCTCTCCTGCAATGGCCTTACCCAGCAATGTCTTTCCGGTCCCTGGTGGCCCTACTAAAAGAATCCCTTTGGGAATTCTTGCACCAACCGCAGCAAACTTCTCTGGAGTTTTGAGAAATTCAACAATCTCTTGGAAATCTTGCTTTGCTTCATCGACCCCAGCCACATCATCAAATGTTACCCCGGTATTCGGTTCCATTTGGAATTTGGCTTTGCTCCTGTTGGTCCACAGTACAAGTATTCATGTCAAGTATTTAGTTGCGTGCATGGTCAGTAACTTATATCGAAAGTACAAAATAGGTAGGTGTATTATTCGAAATTTTTTACTAGAAGAACAGTTAAAAGCTTGGCCATAATCTCACTCTCTCTTTTTTTCCCTCAAAATGGAAAACGTATTCGAACTCGAGACTTCTTTTAACATTTTTGTTGGAGAAAAATTTCTTACACCAAAACTAAATCCTAACTGCTCAAATACCTCTTAACTACTAAATAGGATTAACAGGAATAAAGAATTGTCTACTAACTATGCTAGAATTTAGTCAAACATCTTCAATTCTTTAAAACATTAGCATATTCATAGCTGAGAAATTTGGTAATGGAGAGTACTATACCTTCCAAGTCCAAAAGGTAAGTTGGGGCCTCCTGGTATGTTTGGTGATGAACTCCTCAAAAGCAATATCCCAAGAAGTATCAGTGGAAAAGAAAAGCAAAATTCCCCAACAAGTCCAGTACTGCAGGCCACCAATCCACTTCCCTTGGATGAGCTGCAAAGTCTATGTTCTTCTCTTCTAGTTTCCTCAGCAACTCTGGTGGCAATCCAGGTAGCTGAACTCTGACTCTCTGGAGCTTCTCTAATGTGGGGTTGAAGATCTCGGCGATCGCGACAGTTCCATTCTGATCAAACAGGTCTACCTTCCTCACAACTCCTTCATCCAAGTACTGTAAGAATCTTGAGTATGACATTCTGCTTGAAGTTGATGCAATCGGGCTCTCTGGCTCACGCTCAGCTTTTGCAGGGTGAGAAACAGAGAGGGGTCCAGGCACTATGAGTCCAAAAGTGGCAGAATTTAATAGAGATCTTCGAGTGGATTTCAAGTTTGAGTGAGACTTGTGACATGGGGTTTCTCTGTTGCTGTTGAGGTAGGTGTCCTTGGAAATTTCCTGGGTTTTACAGACTGGAGAGAGGGAGAGAGATAGAGAGAGAGCAGGTGACATTCTTTTGTCAAAGAGTTGAGGCAGTAGTGTGAGGATTAAGCTTTGAGCAGTTGGTTTGTTTAGTGTAAGTTGTAAGCTGGTTTGGAGGGTGTGTCAAAATAGTGCTATATATGGAGAGATTGGAGGTTTCCAGCACTGCAAATTTGCTTTGTCTGATCTACCTTCCATATGACTCAGGAACTGTCTAGAACTATGTCACATAGGTGATGGGACATCTACAAACTATCCTTTCTTTAAGCCACACACTTGGAAGAAATGAAATGGCACATTGGATTATGCATAATCATAGGTCAAAAGTCAAAACTCAATATCACGTTGTTCTTTGGTTTAATTTTTATGGATCGGTAGTTATAGCTCCATTTGGATCGACCACACAACTAGAACATTTCATGAATACTGTTGAAATGAATAGAACTACTTTTGGATTGACCACCAGTAGTTAAATTTCATGAATAATTAGTCTAACCGTAGTTATAATTAAAATTCTTCTTCCCCAAAAATAATTAAATAAATTGTCACAGTCTCCAAATACATTTTCTAAAGACATTTTGTAAGAAATTCAACAAACAATTGATAAATAATTAGAAATAAGGTGTAGTCATATCTCTTTCCCCCGTATTCAAATTGATCGATTTTAATAGATGATTGATGAAAATATGTGTACCAATAAACAGTGTGAATTCAGAACTTTTCCACCAAAACTAAGTGCTCCGATGCTTTTATTCAAACAGTTAGTGTATTATTTTTTATTTTTGAGACAGTTTCATGGCGCAAAGTGTAAGATTTCTTGGAATTTTGTTTGATATAAATAATATTTCTGGAATTAATTTGCACTTTATTTAGAAAAAGAAGGATTCTGAATGTGGTCTGTGGATATATTACATCAGTTAACTAGTCAATAACCGCCGATAACCACCTCAGTTTTGAATTCAAATCCACAAACCGTCTATATATACATTCCTCAAATCCTCAAAAACGGTTCCCAAAACTCTTATCTTCAATCTTCATCTCACTTTCTTCACAGTCGCAAACCCATCATCCTTCATCAACAACCCTCAAAATGGATCCGGATCAACCCCAAGACTCTGGAATCAAAATCTACAACAACGCCGTGTACGGCGACCCACCCGACCCCGAGGACCAGGCCAAGCCCAAGTCCGCCTCCTCCTCCTCCTGCATTGGCTCCAACCCCAGTAGGCCACCTTCTTCATCTCTCCCTCTCGTCCGCCTCAACCACAACCAACTCCACGGCCGCAAACGACGTGCCGTCGCCAAAGGCGTCCAGAAAACCATCTCCAAAACCTCTATGCTCGTCAACTTCCTCCCCACCGGAACCCTCCTCACTTTCGAGATGGTCCTCCCCGCCATCTACCGCAACGGCGAATGCACCGCCGTCACTACCACCATGACTCACGTCCTCCTAGGGATCTGCTCCCTCTCCTGCTTCTTCTTCCACTTCACCGACAGTTTTAAAGGCGCCGATGGGAAGATGTACTACGGCTTCGTGACGCCGAAGGGGTTGGCGGTTTTCAAGCCGGGGCTGACGGTGGACGTGCCTAAGGATGAGAGGTATAGGGTGGGGCTGACGGACTTTGTTCATGCCATAATGTCAGTGATGGTGTTCACGGCGATTGCGTTTTCGGATCGGCGTGTGACGGACTGTATGTTTCCCGGGCACGAGAAGGAGATGGATGAGGTAATGGAGAGTTTCCCGCTGATGGTGGGTATTGTTTGCAGTGGTTTGTTTCTTGTGTTTCCGAATTCTCGCCATGGGATTGGCTGCATGGCCGCATGAACACTAATTAGATTGTTAATTAATTTAGTTTTTAATTATTGAATAGGGTTTGTTTTGATTGCAATAATGTTGTGTTTGTGGTAGGGTTTGAGAAGGTGTTTGTAGTGATTTTGTTGTAATTTGTTCAAACTGTTTGTTACTTCTTTTGTAACTGACCTTAGTGACGAAGATAATGATCCGATTAGTTGTAATTTGTATATGTACATGTGTCTTTTCTTTACGAGATATATGATTACTGTTAGTTATTAAGAAAAAAAAATGCACATTATTTTCTTTTAACGAATTACAAAAAGTATCGTGCATGTGGTGTAACCATATTCTTATATTAAAAAAAAGTGAGTTAAAGCCAGATTGAAGAAATGTATAAACAAATAATAAAATTAAAACAGATAAATGGAATCCTACATATTAATCGTTGAAAGAACTTTGTGAAACTCTCCTTTTCACCGTGTTAATGAGTGTAGAGTTGGACTCTAAATCAATTTCAGGCGTCCATGACAATTTTCCCCTTCCCAACATAGCATGCAAAATGTTTAAAATAAGTTAAAATTCTTAAGTGATGGAATGTGAATGAAATCAATGAATCTATACCAAAGATACCGAGATTGCATTAGGGGATAAAGATATAGTGTGAAGTGACAATCATCTTTAAATATTTGTATTACAATATGTGGCGGCGGCTTTTTTTAATAATCTTTACTTAAAAAAACTACAATCAGTACATAAAATATTGTGAAAGTTTGAGATCATACGATCTATTTTCAACCGTTTTCAAATTTTTCAAATTAACATTTTTCATCAAAATCTGTTTTTTTTTTTTCACTAAAATATCATATTCTTCTTTTATCACAAAAATGTTCCCATATAATTTTTAAACACTCTTTGAAATTTGAATCGATGAAACTCAAAAATGTGCATTAATTTTTTTATTTCTTTATTTTTTACAATTTTTCAAATTAAGAAAAAAAAACTACAAAATAAAATCGATAACTAAAAGACAGAGACGACCCAAATGATTACCAGGAACACATCCAAGTAGCAAATCGGATACTTGGTGATCAAGAAAGGCTAATAAGAAATATATAGTTTTTCCTTTTCGGTTTATACCTATCCAAAATTTCCCAAATCTTTTCCCAAAAGGTTTTGTTTCTTCTTTGGTCGAACCCTATTTACCAAATCCCTAAATCTTTCCCCAAATTTCCCACTGGCTCTCCCTCAACTTCAAAGGAGGTCAATAATGCGCCGACTGATTTTCTGACGAGTGAAGAAACAGGTAATGCTCTGCTCGATAAACCCATTATGAAATGACCCATAAAGATTGCAATTTCATTGATTTACTGGGTTTGATTTTGAATTTAATCTGGTTCAAATGCGCTCAATTTAACACAATTAGATTGCAAGTTTAAATTTTTTTGCTTCTGTAATTGCAATTTGGAGATTGATGGGTTTGTAATTGTATAAGCTTTTCTGTTATCTGAGTGAAATGGGTTTGGTGAAAGTTGTGAGCTTTAATGAAAATAAATGGGTTTGGCGAAAGTCGTGATCTTTAATGAAAATTTGTAGTAAAATAAGTTCTCATGGGATTTGGGCATAGCATATATAGTTGGGAGGTTTAATAATGAATATTTATTTTGAATGGTTCACCATCCAGGCAAATTACTAGTTGAAGTACAAGTTTGCAAAAGGTTGTGTTATATAGCATGTGCACACCAGAAGAAGAACCACAGTGCCGTGGGTGGTATTTTACGAGGCAGGAGATAGAACATTGTTCTCCATCTCGGAGGGATGGGATTAGCAGGAAGAAAGAGACAGAATTGCGCGAGTTATATTGCTCGTATCTTAAAGAGCTTGGCATGAGGCTTGAATTGTAAGTTGAGACCATACTTGTATTGATAGTGTCTCAGGTTAGTTATGGCATTTCTGTGGTTTTTCTGACTGTATGGCTTGTTTTGGCTGGTTGACTCCAGTAGAATGGTGAAGTTGTTATTATGTCTACAAACATAGGCTGCATGTTCTCTTTATAGCTTGAACGAACAAGAAAGAAACTTCCATCATTGCTTAAGGCCTGTTCTTTCTATATCAGTTAATCAAGTTGTGTATCGATTAATCAGTTGACATAATTATCTGTCTGTTGATTACGCTATTAATAAGATTCTTTATTTGTGTCTGCGATTAGATGAGATATTTTCGGGATTCTCCATTGGTATGATTGAAATCTTTTTGCGTGCCATCAGCATCTTTATTGTTACTTTGTATGATTGTTTGAATTCCGGTTGAAGCTTCAACCTTTGTTGTCAAATTCTTATTTCTCAGAAACCTCGTCTTCCATGAGGTTTTCGCAAGACCCTTCAGATGAGTTGCCTGCAATTGTAAATTAGATAACCCAAATAAATTGTTTGCTCGTGTTACTCTCCTTTTGAATGTCTCCATATTTATAAGAGTTACCTTTTTTTTGCATTAGAGTATTGTTTCCTAGATCTTAATTCTATTTTAAGTTGCCTTGGGGGGATTATATCTCCTTTCTGTTATTTCCCTTTTCCAATCAGATTTATGCCACTTTTCTTTAATTTCTCATATGAATCCCAGGGCATATAATAATTCCGGTAAAGGTGATCGATATTATATATCTGTTGTTTCCCTTTTAGTTGCATTAATGTTATTTCCCAGGTCGTATATACTTCTATTTTGAGTTGCCGTGGGGGAAATATGTCTCATTCCTGTTGTTTCCATTTTCCAATCAGATTCTTTAATTACTCATACAAATTTCAGGGCATATAATAATTCCTGGTAAAGGTGATCGATATTATATATCTTTCAGGCCTCAGGTGACAATAGCATGTGCAATGATGTTGTGCCACCGATTTTTCATGCGTCAATCTCATGCTAAGAATGATTGGAAGGTACAGATTTTGTGTATGAGTTTCTGAACAGTGTTAAATAATTTGCATTTATGATTTATCTAGATGTAGCAGAATATGCCATTTTCATTTAAGTACATGTTTGCCAACATTTTTCAGACAATTGCAACTGTAAGCATCTTTGTTGCTTGCAAAATACAAGATACAAGGCGCCCTCTGAATGATGTTCTTCGTGAGGCATCTGATATGCTTCACAAATCGGATGCTTCTGCATTACCATATGTCAGACGAAAAGTATGCAGACGTGCCCATTTGTATAGATCATATGCTGCCTAGTAATCATTGTTGCTTATTTTCTTCCTTCTGTATGTAGGAAGTCTTCAAGGAATTGATTTTAGTTGCAGAGATACTTCTGTTGTCCACAATTGGTTTTGATTTTGAGATGAAGCTTCCGTACATGTCACTTGTTGAAGCTTTAAGGAGATTAGATCTTTTCTCTGCCCTTGCTGAGAGGGCATGGAATTATGTTAATGATTGGTAAGGATTGTATTCTTACATTCAGAGCTTTCTGTATGCATCTTAGGTAGATTTAATGTTTGTATGGCTGCCGTTTCCATGACTGATTGTTCTCATGAATGAATGTCTAGCCTTTGCACATCATTGTGCTTGCAGTATGAGCCCAACTACATTGCAGCTGGTTCACTGTTTCTTGCTGCAGAAATAGAAAAAGTCAAACTTCCTAAAGATGAAGGAAAAGTTTGGTGGGCGGAATTTAATGTTTCGCCGAAACAGTTAGATGGTTAGTTGCAAGTCCTTTCAATTTCTTATTATTTCTGTTTCATTGTTTCTATTGAAGTCATATTCTGTTTACCACTTCTCAAACCAAGGGTGGCCATATAAGTCATGTCTTAATACAGAATCCTTACCTTGGTATGTTTTCTCATATCGTATAGTATTGGTCAGAAATAGTGCCAAATTTGAATAGATTCTTTTTAGTGCCTCCCTTGTTTTTTTTTTTTTTTTTTAATACTATAAAAGGATTATAACTTCGTTGTAAACTTTTTTCAGATGTCATTCAAGAGATGGTACGTAGTTTGCAGAAGGCAAGCAGAAAACAAGCTCCATCACCCAAAAATGGTGGGAAGGGAAATCAGTCTGAAACTTTAATAAGAAGGCCAAGTGATCCTAGTAGCTCTCAATCATGTGTTTCAAGTGAAGCAGTGGTTGATTGTCATTTTAGGCACAGCACCTTGGTGGAAGAGGACAGAGGACTAGGAGAGTCTATTATGTCTTGCGGCCAAAATGTTGTAGAAGGTGAAAACTGTACCGCCACGAAGGAAGCTTTGTCATGTCACACATGTGATAGTGGCAGTCCAAGTGGCAATGTTGAGGATGGTGGTGCTGAGATCAAACCTGTTGGAGGGGAACCAGATTATCAGAACGATAATGCGATTGACATTGACCGGATTAGAGATAAATTGAAGAGGCGGAGATCAGGTGGTATAGTTTCAAATAAGAAGATGGTGGATGCCACATATGTAGAGGTAGATGCTGAAGCCTGGATAGAAAGTGAGCTTGAAGGTGGTATAGTGCTAGAAGATGCCTCCCCAGAGAAGGAACAAAAGGAGGTCTTGTAAGGTTTTGAATTTTTGAATTGGGCTTTCATGCCATTACTTGTATCACTTCCTTTGTATATCACTTTCGTTGGGAATGTGATTGTGTACTAGTTTGTAGCATCTGCTCTTTTATATGCAGTTGCTACTTGTTAAACTTAGTTCTTTTCATTTTTATCAGTAAAGGAACTTCATTCATACTCATCTCATGATCCATATTTTAGATCCAGAAAAGATGCCAACTTTTTGCCACCAAGGATCTAACTTTGTTAGACAGATTGAAATTCATCAGTGTATACTGAAGAACAGATCTTTATCCAGAAAAGTTGTTGAGCTTTACATGTAAACAAATATAATAAAACTTCACAGTTAACGCATTATCCAAATCTTTCAAGCTGAATTGACAAGGTAAACACGTTTTCCATCATCACTCTTTTCCGTTGAAAAAGCAACAACCTCTTGATTCAGTGAGAGGCTAGAGAGAAAAAGGCAAAAGAGTAACTTTCAAACCCAGAAAGGTTAGCAAAACGTGGCATTCGTTAATTGTTCTAACAGATCAAATTTAATAATAATCACCACACACTGAGCTGGTGGTGAGTCATTTCAGCCACCACGTTTCAAATCCCTTTGAAATTTTGAAATTTTGACCTATGATTTCCATTTTCAGAGAGAAAATCATTGCTTTTTTATAAGGTTGGTAGTAAAATATTAGTGGCAGGCCTTGCATAGAAGCCCGGCCCACACACCCCAAAATCTCTGACAGACACTAGTGTCAGGAGTATTTGGTCAGTTGACAGTACCATCCAAAACCCACAAAATTAACTTGTTTAACCTCTCACTACTTCCGGTTCTCATATAAGTGAAATTTCACCGATGATTACTCAATTATGACTCATTCGATATTTTGGTCACTAAAGTTTCAAATATATCACTTTGGTCACTCAACTATTATACATTCAATCACTTAAGTCACTTTGTTAATTTTTTTTCATTAAAAAAATTATAAAAAATACTCTTTAGATAACTTAAGTGATTGATAGTGTAATAGTTGAGTGATAAAGTGATATATTTGAAACTTTAGTAATCAAAATATCGAATAAGTCATAATTGAGTAACCATATGTGAAATTCTCTCCCTCAAATATTTTCAGCCTCATAAAACCCCTCCATGATTTACACTCCTTCATCTTCTGGGGGACCCATCTCAACGACCCTTCACAGAGATTGTGCTCCTTCTTCTATGTCCATGGTTCCCCCGTCTCTAGCTTCAAGAAGTTCTCAGATTCTCAGGCATTGTTCTATTGGGCATCACTCAGCCGCCATTTCCTGAATTGGGTTTGCTTCTTTTTCCAATTTCCTCAACTGGGTCTGCTATTTTCCCACTCAAATCATCTCACACACTCATGGCTTCCATAAAGTCTCTGCCTTTTGTGATAGAGACCAAGGCTGAGAGCTCTGTGCTGCTCCACAGCGAGAACAGTCGCCGGCTCCGATTCCCATTCTTCACTCACCTGCGGAGGAGGGCCGGTGAGGTGAGTCTGATCAGTGGTTCAGCAAGTGGGTGTTCACAAGCTGTGGGGTTGTGTAGTGGGCAGATTAGTTCTTGCACAAAAGGTCAGCTTTGGAGAGTGAAGCCTGTTAGAGCAATTCGTAAGGTCTCTGGGGAAGGTGTGGAGGACAAAGGTGAATCAGAGGATGCGCTTCAGGCCACCATTGAAAAGAGCAAGAAGGTTCTTGCTATGCAAAGAGACCTACTTCAACAGGTAATTTCTCCCATGGCTTTTTTTATTGTGTGGTAGAAATGATTCAAATGTAGAATGTTAGCTTCCCTTTTAGTAGTTTTATATTTGATGATCTTTTTAGTGTTGGTGAGTTAAAAAGAAGAAATTTTTTGTTTTTGTAGATTGCTTTGTATATAGTATTTCTGTATGTGGAGGTGTTTTTAGTGGCTAAGGAGAGTTGAAGTAAGAAACTTTGTGTTTTGTAGATTGCTGAAAGAAGGAAACTGGTATCTTCTATAACAAGTAGTACTGTAGAAGAAGAAGAATATCAAGAAAAGGTTGATTCTTTTGAACAAGAGGATTCTTTTTCGGATGTAGAAAGTTCTTCAGGTGGTGGTAATGGCACTATTGAAGAACAAAATGACAGCATTGCTTCAAGCACCTATGGTCATTCAACTGCAGAAAAGGAACTAGAAACAGTACCTTCTGCTGTTAGTAGAAGCTTTAGTGAAATTGAGAAGAAGCATGAAGAAACTGTGCCTCTTAATAAGGCTCCCTATGAGGCAGAGTCCACAAAGCATGTGAATAAGACTAGTGCCAAGTCAGAGTGGTCCGATTCTCTGCCATCTTTTATTTCAACTACTGTTGAAACGTCCTCACTGAAAGATGAAGAAGAGCATGTAGATCTGAAAGAACCAAGTTTACACGAGGTCAATGTTGGGGCAATGGATCCTACAATCGAAGACGTGAAGCCCCCTCCTTTGGCTGGGCCCAATGTCATGAATATCATATTGGTGGCAGCAGAATGTGCTCCGTGGTCGAAAACAGGTAAACTTGAATAAGCACATACTCTGAAGTGATATATCATTTATAGGGCAGAAAATATCCTTCTATCCACGTAGCACACTTTTTTTGGTTAGAAAATAAATTTTTATAAACACTCTGACTTGCACATG
>JANPXK010000899.1:0-30199 GCA_024704745.1 Rosa lucieae
TCACCACCTCTAGGCCACCAAATGGCGAGCTGCAAGCATCAATAGACTCGTCTCCTCCTCCTTATCACGCATGTGGGAGTTGTTTACGACGATTTGGCCGGAAATGTGGAGATCGAAGCCAGCATTTTTACTGTAGCGAATTGGTCAACGCCGATTTCCGGCCACCTCCTGTCATAAAGTCAGGTCCATTAGAAGCGCCTTGAGCCACTTGATAGGAGCATTTTAATGTGATATTTTAATAGTTAATTCCTCACATTTTGCTTAGTTAATTCCTTAACTGAATCGATTTTTAATTCAATTTCTATTTTTAGGTACATTGGAGTAGATGAAGGTGAAATGAGCGTTAGGTCCATAATTACCTGGAAATGATGGAGAGGGAAAATGGATATACTAAAAGATCAATTTTACACATATTCCTACTCCGGCTAGGAGAAACCAAGCCAAGCAAAGAAGAAGGAGTGGCCGCCTGACCAAATGAACTTAAAATGAGCTAAAACCTTCCAGATCCATTCTAGACACCCAAAGGAACATTTCATATGAAGGGTGCAAGATCCAGATAGAAGTGGAAGGCCTTCAAACAATCAGTCCAATTTTCTGCAGAAGCAAAACTGGAAAACTAGACCTGTGAGGAGTCCAGCAGAATTTCTGGCCCAACCACAAGGATTGAAGCTCTGAAAATTGATCAGGATGATCTACACTCATAGATGAACATTTGATATGAAGAAATCGGAGGCCCAATATGAAGTTTTGATGGAGAAATAATTGAAGGAATAAAGGGGCAGAAACTGACCTGAAAACAGCTCAACACCACATGTTCATGTTTCCTACCCACATGAAGAAAGCATTTCTTTTTCCTTGGATACATTTTTCTACTCTAAAAGATCATCATCACTTCCACATTTCTTCACCTTCATGCTTTTCTTTCATCATTACCTCATCTTTTACATATTTTACAAACCACTCTCATACTCCACTTTCATTATTTTTCTTCATCTCATCATTTCACTCTTCTTTTTCTTCCCTATTTAAACACCTTCTCCTCTCACTCTCAATCACCAATTCCTGAATCCATAACACATTCCTTCATCCATTTCATCTTCTTTATCTCTCCATTTCCTCTCCATATTTCTTTTTCATTCTCTAGCTTTCTTGTTCTTCATTTTCAAGCCAAGAGAAAGAGAAGCCATGCAATACATCAATTTCCTAACCGCCATCCACCCTTGTGTCGTCCCTAGAAGATTGCTTGCTTTCAAGGATCTTCAAGTTTCGTCTCAAGGCTTTATCATTCATCTTTCAAGGTGTATTATATCCTTTCTCTTGTTTTCTTTGTTTGATTTTGTAAGACTATGAATTCTAGTTAACAAATAATGTTAAGGGCAAAGTTTAAAAGCCCGTTTATATGTTTTGAAATAAAGTTGTAATTTCTTTGTGTTGATTTCTATGTTGCTTATGTGAGATTGCTTAATTGATTTTGGTTTATAGAAAACTTTTATATGTATGTGTTTTTGGTGGCCAACTTGGGATATATGCATGTAATTGGTGCTAGAATTAGGTAAACAATTCACCTAATAGTTTTGTGAACCTATTTCATAAGTAGTAAAGGCTTTGGACAAAAGTCGAAATCAATTAAGGAGGATTGCAAATAGATGAACTTTTTCATACTAGGTTGTGCACTTTGGTTGACATCCTTTCTTTGTTCTTCATGCATTGAATGTGTTCTTGATTAGCTAGCTTTCTAGACTATGATTGCATGTTCAATAGGATTGATTTAGGTGCTTTCACTTAGATCAATTATTCAAGGAAAGTAAAATATGGGAAATTGTTTGCTTATTAACGTTTCACATGGTCAACTTATTTCTCATGACATTAGATAATCAACTATAGGAGTTGTAATTGGATTTCATTCATATGGAATTGATTTTGATCTTTGTTTCTTATGTTTCATTCTTGTACATGTGTTTTTATATTTTCTTTATTTTATTTATTTTAATTTTCAATTCTATAATTCTTAAAACCCCCCCTTTATTTTTGTTCACTTGTATATATTTATTCTTTATTTTATTTTTGTAAATAATACTTTTCTTTATTTGTTTCACAATGACAGGTGTACCCTCAATCCCCGGAATAGAACGATCCCTACTTACTTATATTACTAACGACATTTCAGGGTTAAATTATGCGCTTGCTAGAAGCGCATCACCACTCTTCATGCTCACCAAGTTTCATAACCCAGATCGAAGCATGGAGGAAGAAAGCATAATTGGAAAATTTCACTGTACTTCAGAGTGCTTAATTGTTCGGCCACTTCAAGGTATTTTCTGACTTTGTCACAGTTGAGAAAGTTATTGGAAATGTTGAGATGATGCTGTGGATGAAATTTGGTGGCCGGAGGAGGAGTTGGCCGCCGCATGAATAGTGCGATGGGTGAATAGTGCGGTGTATGAACAGTGATTTATATTTTGTTTTTTATTTTTTAGCTAATTAAATCCTATAATTTTTGTAGAGGTTGAATATGTGAATTTGGTTGGAATTGGAGAAGTTTTTAATTGATTATGAATTTCTAGGAATTTAGGATTTGGATTATTGATTTACGAGAATCCGACCGTCGGATATCTCTTGGTTCTGACTTGGAACCTTTAAGATAACGAATTGGTATTAGATGTAAAATTTGGGTTGAATAAGAGAAGAAGTGGCGAGATGATTTATGAGGATTTAATTTTGAGAATCGTATTTAATTGTTGAATAGTTATTCATGGAAAATAATTGTGTACAGGGCGACGTACCAAGCTATTTCTCGACGAAGGAACTCGTATGCATGGTCACCTAAACAGTACAGTGAGTGGACATTTATTTTAAATTAATTGTGCATGCAACATATTAGCATTTTCCAATTGAGATTTAATTTATAATTTGAATTATTGAGTTTTATGGTTTTATGAGATTTAGTTTAGCGAGATTTATTTATGAATTACGAGATTAGTATTGAAATTCCTTCCCGAGGGCTTTTAGTAGATTTTTGAGATAGTCATTCATGAGTTATTGAGTTGAGGAATGATTTTCGGGAAGTGACTGATTCAGAAAATATTATGAGAATTATGGATTTCGAATATCGGTTTTTATGAGGATTCACGATTACGAATGTTTCATAGAATTTTTGAGCATGATTGAATTATCGAGATTTATTGAGCTTTGAGCTCCGTACTTATCAGCCTTAAAGTTAGATTGAGTTTTCTTTCCGAAAACATTTATTGATTTACAGAGTATTTGATTTTATGCTTTCATGGATGCTTTCGAGGATTTATTGAGATTTTGAGGTTATTTTCAGTTTCTTGAGGAGGCTATTCAGTTTATTAAGGAGGCCAGTTTTGGCGCATGCGTATCTTACCTAGTTGGCAGTCCCTTCTAGGTAATAGTCTGGTTGGCAGTCCTTTCCAGACTACAGCCCGGTTGGCAGTCCCATCCGATGCGTCACCTGGTTGGCAATCCCTTCCAGATGACATGAGGTAGTTAGTCGGCAGTCCCGCCTACTACCTGTGGTTAGTCGGCAGTCCCGTCTACTACCTGTGGTTAGTTGGCAGTCCCGTCTATCCACCGCCTCCTATTCCGGTTGGCAATCCATTCCGATGCGTCATCTGGGTGGCAGTCCCTCCTAGATGGCATGAGATGACTAGACAGCAGTCCTTTCTAGTCATCAAACGAGCCTCATGAAAATGATGTTTTTATAAGGATTGAGGATGAGATTTTAAGAGATTTCAAGATGTTCTTGTTACGTGATTGAGATTTCAGTAAAGAGGATGATTAAAAGTGTTTTCAAGATTGTTACTGCATGCGAGATTTTAGAGAATAACTTGGGAAAGCATTAAGTTTTACTTTTACATTTGAAAGTACTTATTTTTCGTCCACTCACTCTAACGGATTTTAAATGTTTTCCCCCGGGCCCTTCGGTTTTAAATGCCCAGTTTGCAGGCCAGTTTAGCTTGAGGTCGAGCGTACTTGGGGTTGAGGCATAGCTGTCATAGCTTCCGCATTATAAAAGTATCGGTCATTTATCTTGTTTTCTATTCTCTTTTACGCCTGTACATTAGATTGCTTTGATAACCTATGAGATTAATATTCTTAGTTTCATAATTGTTTGTGAAATGGGAGATGTTGTGACATAGGGAGCAGGGTGGCTCCAGAAGAATAAGGATGGATTATTTTAGAAGTGTAAATGTCTTTCTACAGGTTTTTGGGTAGTTCACTTTTAGAGGGAGTTCCGCCAAATTTTTTGGTAGAATTTCTTCTAAGGTGGGCCCCGCAGGGCCACTTTGGATTTCAAGGTGGAATCTGGGGCGGGTCCTGTCAAAAAGAGTCTTAGAAAAACTTATGTGTCGATCTAATGGGTTGTATGCAACCACTATTTGAATAATTGAATCCAATCATGTTATGAGAGATGATTTATGGGATTCCGACACATATAGGCTTTGGCATGACCGTTTGGGACACCCAGGTCGTGATATGATGAGCCGTATCTTAAAGACTTCACACGGACATCCATTTTTCAGAACTAAAAGTAGTAAAACTCGAATTTCGGATCAAGGAGGAGCACTTGCGCCTCACGACGCCTTTTCCCTTCAAGTCCGGCCACCACAAGCCGGTGCCGCCATCCCCTTGTGGCCCAAGGGTGGCTTTGACGCCACCTCTGCTCCCCTGACTCCGATCTCTACTTCTAAAGTCATTTGTGACTTTGTGGATCAACCAAAATCCTCGTTCGTTGTTTCTAAAGCCCATCATTCGTTCTACAAAGACTGCTCTTTAGCAAAATTAGGATCGAGACCATCCTATGCAAAAGACACTAAAGAAAATATACCATTCTTACAATGTATCCAAGGTGATATTTGTGGACCTATTCAACCACCATGCAGACCATTTAGATATTTTATGGTGTTGGTTGATGCATCGACACGCTGGTCACATGTCATGCTATTGTCCACTAGGAACGCTGCATTTGCTAAACTCCTAGCCTAGATTATTAAACTAAGGGCTCACCACCCTGATCATCCTATTAAGTCTATAAGGTTAGACAATGCTAGGGAGTTTAAATCAAAAACTTTTGATGATTATTGCATGTCCATTGGGATAGAAGTTGAACATCCAGTTCCTCATGTTCACACCAAAATGGTCTAGCAGAAGCTGAAATTAAACGACTACAAATGGTTGCTAGGGCAGTAATGCGCACCAATCTCCCTATTTCTGCTTGGGGCTATGCAATATTGCATGCAGCTGTGCTTATTCGTCTGAGCCCACTGCACCCTTTTCTGCGCCAGATGGTGACTGGGTATGAGCGCATATTTGGGTGTGCAGTTTATGTGAAAATTGCGCCGCCACAGCGCACCAAAATGGGTCCTCAACGACGATTAGATTTTACGTTGGAAATGATTCTCCAACGATTGTCCTCTATTTAGAACCCTTGACAGGCGATCTCTTTACTGCTAGATTTGCGGATTGTCACTTTGATGAGACAATCTTCCCGTCGTTAGGGGAAGATAAGAACATCAATGTTCAACAGGAACGACAGGAATTGTCGTGGTCTGTCCCCACTCTGTCTCATCTTGATCCCTGAACCGCACAGTCTGAAATTGAAGTGCGGAGAATTCTCGATCTTCAGAAAGTAGCAGAATCGATGCCTGATGCATTTTCTGATATCGCTAAAGTGACGAGAACACATATACCTGTTGCAAATGTGCTTGCAAGGATTGATGTCCCTAAAATTAGAGGACATGACGCCACCTCAAGAGTACATGAGTATAGCGCCAACGTCCCCACCCATGGTGACATTGTGGCTAGGCCTACGGCTCCTGTCAGGAAGCGCGAGAGGCCCATAGGTTCGATGGATTCTCGCCCAAGAAAGAAAGCGAGTTTGGCACAAATTAATCCATTAATCATCGATGTAAATAGTCCATCTCATGAGAATATTCTGGATTATGGTTATGTCCAAGAGACATCATTGGGGGACGCTCCAATGACAAAACCAATTCTAGAGAATAGAGAGATCTCCATGAATTACACTAGTGTACATGAGATGATGGATATAAATTCTATGGCAATTGATGATGCATTTGCATATCATGTTGCAAAAGGAATCATAAAATATGATGATATTGAACCTCGCTCTGTCGAAGAATGTCAACAAAGAGCGGATTGGCCTAAATGGAAAGATGCGATCCAGGCTGAATTGGATTCACTAGCAAACAGACAGGTATTTGGGCCTATAACGCAGACAACCCCAGATGTAAAACATGTTGGCCATAAATTGGTCTTTGTTAGAAAGCATAATGAGAAAAATGAGGTGGTTAAATATAAAGCCAGCCTCGTGGAGCAAGGTTTCTCACAACAGGCTGAATCGACTACGAGGAGACATATTCTCCCGTAATAGACGTTATAACGTTCCGCTACCTTGTCAGTTTGGTAGTTTCTGAAAAACTTGAGATGCAGCTTATGGATGTGGTTATAGCATATCTCTATGGGGATCTAGATTCAGAGATATATATGAAGGTTCTAGATGGACTTCAATTACCCAAATCGAGTGGCTCTAAACCACGGAGTGCGTTTTCAATAAGATTAAAACGCTCATTATATGGATTAAAACAATCCGGACGGATGTGGTATAACCGTCTAAGTGACTACTTGATTGGGAAGGGATATATTAATAATGAAATATGCCCATGCGTGTTCATTAAAAGAACAAGTTCCGGATTTGAAATCGTAGTAGTTTATGTCGATGTCATGAACCTAATTGGAACTCTAGATGAGTTAAAGGAAACTGTTAAATACTTGAAATCCGAATTTGGGATGAAAGATCTTGGGAAGACACAGTTTTGTCTCGGTTTAGAACTCGAGCACCGTAGTGATGGAATTTTGATCCATCAGTCTGCATACACTCAGAAAATCCTAAGGCGCTTTAATGAAGATAAAGCAAAGCCTGTGAGTACTCCCATGATTGGTGGTAGTCTTGAGCCCGGAAAAGATCCGTTTCGTCCAAAGGATGAGGACGAAGAACCATTAGAGGCCGAAGTGCCCTATTTAAGTGCAATAGGCGCATTATTGTACTTACCTCAATGCACAAGACTGGATATCTCATTCACAGTGAACTTGTTAGCTAGACATAGCTCTGCACCAACACGCCGCCATTGGATTGGTGTACAGACAATCCTTCGATACCTAAGAAGTACGGTTGATATGGGCCTATTTTATCCCTACAAAGAGAAGAGGAATGACGGAAGAATGGGATCGGACCCCATTAGACATGGAGCCACCGTCCACCATGACAAATTGGCCGACCATATTGCCGCCAACGCCACCACCACCACCAAGGGTGGCCGGCCTCACCCTATCCCCCTCCATCAAAACGACAATGATGTTTTGATGGGTTTTGTTGATGCAGAGTACCTCTCTGACCCTCATAAAGGTCGCTCCCAACGGTTTGCCTTTACCATGGAAGCACTGCGATATCTTGGAGGTCACACAACAGACCCTTGTTACTACTCCTCAATCATGCAGAGATTATTTCTCTACATGAAGCTGTGCGTGAATGCATATGGCTAAGGTCTGTAATTAGACATATTCAAGGAAGTTATGGTTTGAAGTCTACCACGGATGAATCTACATGCATTTATGAGGATAATGCAGCTTGTTTTGAACAAATGAAGTTATGTTTCATCAAGGGCGACAACACCAAGCATATATCGCCTAAGTTCTTTTATAATCAGCAACAACAATCATTTCCAAAGAATGAAGTGAATCAAATCTGATCAGAGGATAATATAGCGGACTTATTCACTAAGTTGTTACCTAAATCCACCTTTGAGAAAGATGTAAAGAGCATCGGATTGAGAAAGTTATCCGAACTCCCATGATTGTAGCAATCAGGGGGAGATATCGACATCAGGGGGAGTTATGATGTCTACATGTGTTGAATAATAAAAAATACCCACAATGTACAAAGCATGTAGCTGTCACAATTTTTCAGAAAAAGAGAGAGATGAGGATAATGACAGCAGTTAAACAAATATTTATTTACAAATTATCTGTTTCTCAAATTGGGTGGGGATAAGTTACGAAAAAAAAAAACACAGAAGAAAGCATTCAAATTGTGATAAGAACAAAGTGGCAGAGGGCGTCCAGGATTCAATCTCAAAGTCAAAGACGAAGTCTCCGATCAACAGCTTATCTTCGTGAACTTCGGGAGATTCAAATTTCAAACAAATGTTTAGCCCGCCCTCTAGAATCTCCACTGCCCCCCTATATAAGAAACACAAGGCTGCATAAGAAAGGGACGGAGAGAAATAGAGAGAAGGGTGAGTTATATTGGTGCATCAGAGTGAGGCTGCATTCAAGAGAAAGAAATAGTGCACAGTGCTTAGTTACCTGGAGACTACAACCCGACGACAGGAGAGCATCAAGCTCAGGTATCCTGCTGGTCATTTCTCCATGGTCTTTTATTGGTACTTTTCCTGTATTGTTGCTGATGGGTTCATGAGTGCAGAAAGTCCTTCCTCTGTTTATTTCCACAGGGGTTTTATAACCCTTCCAAAACAGCACCGATAACAAATCCTCCGTGCTAAGAAGCCTTGAAATCCCCAAAGCCAAATACACCAACCAAAAAGCCACAAAACCCCAAAACTCTACTGCTGCCCACCAGAAATCAGAAAGACATAAAACAACAACCAGAAAACATTTTCGAAATACCTTTTATGTTGACGACAAGTGCAGGTTCAGAGAATGAAAGAAGCACGTGCAAAGAGAAGGGATTTCGACAACTTTCTGATGGCAAAAGAAGAGAAACAGAGGGGTTCGCTACACTTGTCTTTGATGCCTGTATTGCGGTGCGTCCTGCATATGGGTGGCAAAGATAGTGTCAAGTGAAAGCCTCGGGCTGTTGGTTCACGCCAAGGACAAATCTGCAAAGTTCTTGGGCTCACAAAGTGAAGAAACTGCTCTGGAGGAATCTTTATGCAGCACCAAAGGAATAAATTACTCCACCTGCAGCAAAGTCATCATCAGAGTGGTATCACAGAAGGAAAAATTGATATCTGTTACGGAAAGGCATTCTGGGCCAAGCTGCAACATTTGATGGAGTTGAAACTACCTCTGTAAAGCGATGGTTCAAATGGTGTCTGCAATGCTCTTCTTCAAGATTGTGTCTGCAAGATGGAAAAACAATCTCATGATTAGCAAGAAAGAGAAATGAAGTCCTTGCTTTCGGTTTCATGGTCACAGCTGCACAAAAAAAAAAAAGAAGAAGGAAAGATGGAAGCTTAATTCCACTTATTTGCAGCAGAGCAGAGGCTTCAGAATATGCATGATTAAGGCAGAGCTATGCTGCAAGTCTCTTTTAGAACAAGTCAAAAATAAAAGACCAAAGAAGCATGCAGCAACTACATTTAATTTAAGAAGCAGAAATCACTTCTTAGCTTGCCACGAAGCTTAGCGGTAGAAGAATGTCTAAAACCTGCACACATAAGCTTGTCAAAGTCAAAGCTTTTAAAATATGTGTATTTGTTTGTTTAATCAAACAATCCAGGTTTAATTAAACTTTCCACCTTAATCATAAATCGGTGGCCTAGTTTTGACATTGCAAGAGGACAAAATGAGTCCTTGTCCTTGTAGAAAAACTGGTCAGTACGTATGGAGTAATCAAGAATTCAAGGTCCATGTGCAATATATCTAAGCCATCATTGTCAAAGTTGCTGCAAAAATTGCTTTGAACGTAGAGGCCTTGGAGAGTTATAATTAATTATGCCTTGTTCTTCTCTCTTATTTTGACCATAAGAAAAAAAGGGAGGAGAATAATGATGCAAAAAGACAAAATAGAGACCAACTACCAGCCATGAGTTTTCTTTTTGTGGAAAACTGATCAGTATGAAGTGATCAATATCCATGTATAATTAACGCATGCTGCAGGGAGAATTAAAGACAAAAGCTTCCAAACATGTAATTGTGCAGCAAGGTCCTTTCTACGTGTCTGTTTGTCAATCAAAAAAAAAACATGGAAGAATCCATATAGAGATGGAACATCAAAACAAAAAATAATATTTCATGCAGCAAACTTGTGGATGCAGTGAAAACAACAAAGTTCAATCGGTGGTGTTGTCAGCAAGTCACGAACAATTGAATTAAAGTTCCCAGGTGTGGCAGCTAGTTACCTTGAGGAGAAGCCACGTCTAGTTTTGCTCGGTATGCCTGCACGAAAAGGAAGTCTCGATTAAATATTGGGGTTTTATGTGGGTTGCTAGCTACAAGACAACAAAACGAAATTTCACCAGCAGAGACAAACAGGGAAGAACAAGGAGGCCCAAATTTGCAATAAAGAGAGCTGACAGATTGAAGAGATTCACCATCAGAAAATTATCTACTTGAGTTAAAGAAGCCTTACCCAATGCGCGTTCTTGATGGAGAATGCAGAATCAAAGTGAAGGATGCTCTTATTTATACAGAACGGGAGACCCAGACTCCTTCTCCAAATTGAACTATAAGAACAAAGCTTCATCTTGAATGTCATCTTTATCACGATCTGATCACGCCAAGATGTTATCCTTCGAAAGAAGTGGAGCTTATCAAGTCTGCCTATGGATAATCACACTCGATCTGGTCTCTTTGGAGTTTCAGTCTCACACAAAACTACGATCTGATGTCGTTGAGGTGCAAAACACGAAGTGGGGTTCATATGGGCTGCACGAACGGGTGTCCAAATCAATCTATGCTGGGCTCAATTGGGCTATGGAAGTGAGTTTATGGGTGTTGAAAGCAATCCATGCACCGGCAAGTTTTTGGGCTCTACCGAATCATTTGTTTACAAGTTTGGAAGCTCTACAAGGCATACTTCAAGAAATTCAGGCCCGACTGGACTATCCATCGACAAGTGAAAAAGGTGGCACAAAGCCCATTTCAAAATCCAGGGCCCATGACGAAGCTCGGCATATTCGGGTGCCCAATTTTAAATCAGTGGACACTCATCTAAAATTGGGTGTTCACCAAAATATGTTTTCTCGATGAGTTCAAAAGATACACCCGTTGAGTAAAAATTGGTATAAAACCAAAAATCCCAAAGGATGAACTACAGTGGTTTGATCCCTTCACGGGGTATGTAGGCAGTCTAGCGACCCACTAGATGCAACCGCAACTCCAAACAGAATCCCTGACTCTACCAGTCAAATTCAGCCAGTCCCAAATGAATCACTGACTCCAGTCAAATTCTCCCAACACCAGAAAAATCAAATTCATTCCCCAAATCACACAAATAAAGTCCAAACCAAATTCAAGGGCTTTAAACCCTTCCCCCAAACACAAATCCAAAATAAAGGGTCATCTACCCATTTAAATCTCAAAAGTTGAACTACAGTGGTTTGATCCCTCCACCGGGTATGTAGGCAGTCTGGATTTAAATCTGGATGCAACCGCGACCTTAACCGAATCCCTGGTTTTCCCTAAACCAAATTCACCAAATCCTAGTGACCACAGAAGTCATCCAAATTTCCCAAACACTTAACCAAAATTCTTTGGTGGGTCATTTACTCATCGAAGCATCCAAACCTTCCCAAAGTCTGAACTACGAGTGGCTTGATCCCTTCTGGGGTACGTAGGCAGCCTGATAAACACTCTGGGTACAGCCACAAAATCAAACAAACACACTCCTCTCCATGGAATTCTTGTCTTCGTATTTGGAATCAAAAGGTCTTCCCTTGAAGCAAGGGATTGTAATTAAGAGATATTATCTATCTCGAATGGGTCCGAACTTAACATAATAAAACTCTATTTCCATTAATGAAATAGAGTGAGGTTGTGTTGAGTATATTTATTTACTATTTTTGCTCAACATAGTTTTT
This sequence comes from Rosa lucieae, assembly GCA_024704745.1. Taxonomy (NCBI): domain Eukaryota; kingdom Viridiplantae; phylum Streptophyta; class Magnoliopsida; order Rosales; family Rosaceae; genus Rosa; species Rosa lucieae. Next base: position 11,865 of record JANPXK010000899.1, read on the forward strand.
GGCACGCCCAGTGGGACCCATTCTCCTTTTCATCTCCTTTATGAAGATACTAATGTATTTTGTGTGTGTGTTTCTCAGGAAACAATACAATGGCACCACAAGTTACCGTGTTCTTTCACAAGCTCCCAGCAGTTGGCGACAACACAAAAAGGACTGGTCATCGTATGTCCTTTGTGATTGGTCATGCACCCATTACTCGAAGCATGACGAAGCCCAAGCTTGGAGCCAAACAAGACAACAAGGCTGTGAAGGTTGTCAAGACTCAGATCGTTAAGACCCTTTCAAAGAATGCCATCAGAAACCAGAGGAAAAGAGCCGCCAGGGCTCAGAGGAAAAGAGACGCTGAGGCTAAAACAATTGAGGCCATCTTGGCGGAAATTGCTCAGTTGACACCAACTCTAGTCAAAACCACCAACGCTCCTAAGACTCTTTCAGCTACTAAGGTCCACATGCCAGCTTATTTCATGGTTGGCACTGTCCCAGTCTATCTACCTAACACTGAGAGTGTGATGGTGACCTCTATTGAGGAGAAGGATGAGGACGAAGCTTCAGTGGCTCAAGAGTCCACCACCTCCTCACAAAGAGTTATCATACGGGAAGGTCAAAACATCGACCCAAAGCAAATAGCTGAAGGGGTAATCAAGGCCCTCGATGCACCATCAAAGCGTGCAGGGAGGCCAAAGGGGGCTAGAAATAAAGAGTATCCGGTTTTCAAAGATGACTCATACTCAGGGCCAGTCACCCGCAACAAGACTCACAAAATAATGTCTAGAGATGCTTCTTCAGTGGGTACCGCATCAGAAGATGAGGGGCAGACGTGGAAAGATAATCCACTCTATGAGACATCTGTAAAAGAAAGTATCTCTCAGCTGCAAACTGACGGCTCCTCACAGGGTTCAGAAAGCAACGAAAGTAGAGAGCCCGATGGTGCACAAGTGCTGGTAGCTAACCCGCAAAGCCCGGAAGAGCAGATGCAAGAGTTGCAGAGAAGGTTAGCACAACTTGAGCTTGAGGCTATCCGAAGGCAAGAGGAAGAGGCTAAGAGGCGTGCTGAAATAGAAGCAGCAGCAGCAAAAAAATTGGAAGAGAAGGAGGCTGAAGTAGCTGCATTGGTAGCACAACTAGCCTTAATGGCCAATAACAAGGAAAGGGGCAAAGAGATGTTCCAATACACAGAACGGAAGCATGAGGAACGTGGAGATTCTTCAGGCGGCTCAAACACATTCTCCCCTGCCGATATCAAGACAATGATAGCCGAGGGGATTAAAGAATTTCAGTTATCGCTGAATCCGCCTGTAATTGGGTACAGGAAGCCATACCCTCTCCATTATGACGCCATACCTTTCCCCAAAGGGTATCAGAGGCCCACTTTCGATAAGTTTGATGGGATAAATGGCTCTCCTCACGAACATTTGGCTCACTTCCACTCAGCTTGCGGAGAGACTTCTCAACTGGATGCCTTTTTGGTTAGACAATTTGTTCAGTCCCTTAAAGGGTCTGCATTCACATGGTATACCCAGCTTCAGCCAGGGTCCATTACAACATGGGACGACATGCAGAGAGCATTCTTGGCACAGTTTGTCAGTTCCAAGAAAAAGGTCTCAATCATTGACTTGGCTGATGCAAGACAAAAGGTAGGGGAAAATGCCAATGACTTTATCACAAGGTGGAGAAGCTTGAACCTCCAGTGCCCTGAGAAGCTGACTGAACAGTCTGCTGTTCAAATGTGCGCCAACAACTTGCTTCCGGATATTGCGACATTCGTTGGCACTGCAGAACCTCAAACTTTTGACGCATTGGTTTCAAAGGCTAGCAATGTGGAAAGGCAGATAGCTCGCCAAAGGATGCTAACTCCAAAAGTTCAGGCTGGGGAAAAGAAAGTTGATCCCAACAAGCCTACGGTGAAGAAGGGGGAATCAATGGCCACATTCATCAAAACTGAAAAGAAGAGTGAGGGTACCAGCAACGGTCAAGGAAGAGATGAGCGACCGCGAAGACTCACATTGAAGGAAAGGAAACAAGTCAAGTACTCCTTTGACGACGATGATGTGGACTCAATCTTTGATGAGCTTCTCTCAGCAAAAGCCATCAAGCTTCCAGAATCGAAGCGTCCTGCTGAAATGAATAGGACCAATGACCCCAAGTACTGCAGGTACCATCGCTTGATTGGCCATACATTGAAGGACTGTTACATCCTCAAGGATATAGTCCAGGAGATGATCAATAATCATGAGATAGAGATCGACTCGTCCCCAAACAGAACTGCATCAGCAAATGTGGTTGAAGAAAGTCTTGCAGTGGCTCCCTCACCAACAAAGGCTGCAACAGTCTCATTACCAGAGGGTGCTATACGCGTCGCTTTCCAGGGACAATGAAGTCGAGATTGTTCATGCGCACCCAGATATGCCTCGCCCTGGGAATCCGAAAATTCCTAGTCTGTATGAGCTAATGACCGCACCGAGTTTTGACATTTGGGAAGATTCAGAAAATTCAGATGGGTCAACAGACGAGTGGAAGACACTGACCAAAATGTTCAAGCACCGTCCTATCAACACTGGGTCCTCCACTCAATCCGGAGTTAAGATCAGGGGAAGGCCATCCTTAAGAAACAAGAAAAAGAAGAAGAGAGCACCCAAGAAAGTTCAGATCCTTGATGAAGAAGAGTATGAACAACCACCAAGGGTGCCAATCACTCTACGGGAATTTTTACCTAAGGAACTTCTCGAAGCTGAACAGCAAGAGGATGGTGAGGAAGTGCTTGAGTGTTGCATGGTCACCATTGAGGGCCCTAAGGGATCAGACACCGAGGCGGACGAGGAAAGCTCTGATAAATCGGAACCCGAGGTTAATAAGATCACTCTACGCTCTGGTTTGAGCATTCCAGGGGCTGACAAGCAGAAAGAAGTGAATGAACCATCTGATAGCCCGAAAAAGTTAAAGTCGAAAAACGTTCCAGAGAACACGACGGAAAAGACTGGAAAAGCCTCGACGTCAAAGAACTCTAAACCGGAGCAGAACGAGGGCCGAATAAAGGAGTCATCACAGAAATACAGATATAATGTGCTGGCTCACCTGAAACGTGTCCCGGCTACATTGAGTGTCTATGACGCATTGCAGATGTCAAGGGAGCTGAGGGAAGCACTCATTGAAGCTTTATTGAGCCCTGACATGTATAAGGAAGAGGTTGCCATAACCACACCAAAGGTTTGTGCAAGTTGTATGGAGTGCATCACATTTGGTGAAGAGGATCACTTATTAGGGTCTGAGTACCACAATAGACCCCTTTATGTTACAGGACTTGTGGGAAACACGACGCTTAACCGGATCCTCTTAGATGGTGGTTCAGCTGTGAATCTTCTACCGCTCAAGACACTTCGCACGATAGGAATGGGTGTGAAACAATTGTCCCCATCCATGTTGACAATCCAGGGATACAACCAATCTGGGCAAAAGGCCATGGGCACTATTACACTCCAGATGGAGATTGGGGGGCTATGCTCGGACGCATTATTTCATGTGATTGATGCTCCGACATCTTTTAACGTACTATTGGGACGACCTTGGCTCCACACATATGGCATTGTGCCTTCGACATTACATCAATGCTTCAAGTATTTGGCAGATGGTGAGGCCAAGAAAGTAGTGGCAGATGTAAATCCCTTTAAAGGTGAAGAAGTAAACTACTCTGATGCCAAATTCTACAAGCCTCCAACCTTTAGTCTGACACAGCAGCCAAAGACTGGAATACTGAAGGATAACGTAGTTGAACAACGATCTGAAAAACCTGAGGTTGCTAAGCCACCAAAGCCCATCCGAGTCAAGGTGATGACCCCAAAAGATGAGAAGCCTTCAAGCTCAACAGCAATACAACCTAAAGTGATCTTCAAATATTCAAAGAAAGACCAACGAGAACCTGGACAAAAGGCTTTAACTCCAATCAGAGATACAATTGAGGCACTCATGACAAGTTACACTAAGCCTCTTCACAAGATTGATCAGTCTATTCCAGGGGGCAATTTGGTCATTTCCACAAAATTTGGGAACAAACAAAGCCAGAACAAGCGCATTGTCTCATTCAGAAATACAGCATCTGCTCCACTAAGGGTCAAATCAAGAAGGCTCAGGAACAGGCCAGGGAACAATGCACTCAAGATCACAGTTCAACATGTGAATGGCATGCTTAAAGCAAAAATTCCCGAAGCAAACAAACTTACAGATCACGAAAGGGCTGTTTTTCAGGAAGAACAGGTGATGGAGAAGCCATCACGTGTCTCAGTCTTTCAGCGTCTAGGGACGAACAATCCACCCCGCGTCCCAATCTTTCAGCGCTTGGAAACTCAAAAGCAACCCCGTGTCTCAGCTTTCCAGCGTTTGGGCAACACTTCTTCATTACCGTCCAACGAGTCACAAGCAAGCAAGAAATGGAAGGTTAAACGACACACAAGGGTGATCTTCAAAAAGACAGTGGGTTCTAAGCCGGACAAAAACTTGGAAGAATCAGTGTCAGTGAACTGTGTTTCGTTTGAAGACCAAGATCAGGCTCCAGAATTCATTGATACCGCCCAGCCTGCTCCCCCACAAATGGAGGATGGAGGACAAGCAACCATTGACGACCTCCAAGAGATCAACCTTGGGACAGCTGAGGATCCAAAGCCTATATTTGTGAGTGCTCTGTTGACGCCAGATGAATTAAAAGGCTACAGATCTCTCCTCCAGGAATACAAAGACGTCTTCGCCTGGGGCTATCAAGACATGCCTGGTTTAGATCCAAAAGTGGCAGTTCACAAGTTAGCAGTCTCGGATCAGAAACGCTGGGTAAAACAAGCTCCCCGACGCTTTCGCCCAGAGCTCGCAGTTCAAGTTAAGACTGAAGTTGACAAGCTCATTGACGCTGGTTTCATCCGGGAGGTTAAATATCCCACATGGCTGGCAAGTATCGTCCCAGTGAAGAAAAAGAACGGACAGATCCGCATTTGCGTTGACTATAGAGATCTCAACGACGCATGCCCAAAAGATGAGTTCCCACTCCCAATTACAGAATTACTGGTTGATGCTACAACAGGATATGGTTCCTTGTCCTTTATGGATGGTTTCTCTGGTTATAATCAAATCAAGATGGCACCTGAAGACGAAGAGCTCACAGCATTTCGTACACCGAAAGGGGTATACTGCTACACCGTAATGCCCTTCGGTTTAAAGAATGCAGGGGCAACCTATCAAAGGGCTATGACAGTCATCTTCAGCGACATGCTACACAACACAGTTGAGTGTTACGTCGACGATTTGGTGGTCAAGTCAAGAAAAAGGGAGCACCACTTAGTTGACTTGAGGAGGGTGTTTGAAAGGCTCCGGAAACATCAACTTAAAATGAACCCCTTGAAGTGTGCATTCGGGGTAACATCTGGAAAGTTCCTTGGCTTCGTTGTTAGGTACCGAGGAATAGAGATTGACCCCACAAAAATCAAGGCAATCAGAGAAATGCCTCCTCCCAGAAATTTGCGAGAGCTAAGAGGGTTACAGGGCAGACTGGCTTACATAAGGAGGTTCATTTCAAACCTTTCTGGAAGATGCCAACCCTTCACAAGATTGATGAAGAAGGATGTCCCATTTGTATGGGATCAAACTTGCCAAAATGCCTTTGACAGCATCAAGGAGTACCTCCTCAAGCCTCCAGTGTTAATGGCACCTGTCAAAGGAAAACCTCTCATCCTCTATATTGCGGCACTCGAACGATCTCTGGGGGCATTGCTTGCTCAAAACAATGACGAGGGGAAAGAAAATGCTCTGTATTATCTGAGCAGGACACTTGTGGGGGCAGAACACAACTACACCCCCATCGAAAAGGTTTGCCTAGCCTTGGTCTTTGCCGCTCAGAAATTGCGACACTACATGCTCGCTCACAACATTACTCTAATCTCCAAAGCCGATCCACTCAGGTACTTAATGTCAAAGCCCGTGCTATCCGGACGCTTAGCAAAATGGTCTTTATTCTTATCAGAGTTCGATATCAAATACGTGTCCCAAAAAGCCATCAAAGGGCAAGCACTTGCTGATTTCTTAGCAGCACACCCTGTGCCTGATTGTATGGAACTACCAGAAGACCTGCCGGATGAAGAAGTTTTCTCAACAGAAACATCCTCATGGCAGCTTTATTTTGATGGGGCCGCTAGGAAAAGAGGAGCAGGAGCAGGCATCGTACTTATTACACCATCTGGGGGTTTAATCCCATACTCATTTTCTCTCATGGCTATATGTTCGAATAACGTTGCAGAATACGAAGCTTTGATCATTGGCCTTGAGATAGCACTGGAAATGGGGATTGACACTTTACAAGCCCATGGAGATTCTCAATTGATTGTCAGACAAATAAATGACGAATATGCAGTTAAAAATGAGAACCTCATCCCGTACCATCAAAGGGTCAAACATCTCATGGGGCAGTTTCAAGAAGTACATATTAGCCACATTCCCAGATCCGAGAATGACAAAGCAGATGCACTGGCTAATTTGGCAGCATCCTTGACCCTCCCAAATGAGAGAGATGTCCAAATCACAGTTGGAGAACGTCGGTTATTGCCTCCCGCATTTGAACGGAAGGAGGAATCCCAAGAAATACATGCAGTCTCAGTGCTCGAAATCGAAGAAGAAACAGATTGGCGAAAAGACATGATTAAGTACTGCCAAACCAGAAAGCTCCCTAGTGATCCGAAGAAAAGAGCATACGTGAGACGAACAGCCCTTCGGTTTGCTTATCTGAATGACACCTTGTACAAAAGGTCCTTTGATGGAGTACTTCTAAGGTGTTTGTCGAAAGAAGAGGCAGCTAAAGCTCTTAAAGACACCCATTCAGGTATTTGTGGAGCTCATCAGGCCGGTCCAAAACTTGCAGCTCAGCTGAAACGAGTAGGCTACTACTGGCCGACAATGGTACAGGATTCAGTAAATTACGCTCGCTCCTGCAAGGCATGCCAGCTACATGGAGATTTCATACATCAACCTCCAGTCCCTCTTCATCCTGCAACTCTCTCATACCCCTTCGAAACATGGGGATTGGATGTTATAGGTGCTATAAATCCTAAATCCTCACGCCTGCATCAGTATATATTGGCTGCAACAGATTATTTCTCTAAGTGGTCTGAAGCAATTCCCCTGAAAGTAGTCAAGGCAGAAGATGTGGCAAGCTTCATCCGAAACAACATCATTCACCGTTTCGGTGTACCCGCAAAGATAGTATCTGACAACGCCTTATACTTCAAGTGTAAGGCCATGGTCCAGCTGTGTGAGAAATACCATATTCAGCATGCATTCTCTGCAAGCTACAACCCTACAGCTAATGGGCAAGCCGAGGCTTTCAACAAGATTCTTTGCAACATCTTAAAGAAAATGGTCTCAGGAAATAAAAGAGATTGGCATGAACGCCTACCTGAGGCATTGTGGGCCTATAGAACTACTGTTCGTACAGCAACGGGGTGCACGCCATATAATTTGGTATACGGGTCTGAAGCAGTGTTACCACTAGAGATCCAGTTGCCATCACTGAGGATTGCTACTCAGCTCGCAAGTCCAGATGAAAATGCAAAGATCAGACTTGCAGAACTCGAAGCACTCGATGAAAAAAGACTTGCAGTCCAACAGAGGCTCGAAATCTACCAGGCTCAGGTTGCAGGCGCCTTCAACAAGAAAGTTAAATTCCGATCCTTTAAGGTAGGAGACTTGGTTCTAACAATCCGAAGGCCTATTATTGTTACCAGAAAGTCAAAAGGGAAGTTTGAGCCGAAATGGGAGGGCCCGTATGTTGTCACCAGAGTCTTCACTAAAGGTGCATATGAGCTTTCAAATGCAGACGGAGACTGTATCTACCCCTGCGTGAATGGGAAGTTCGTCAAAAAGTTCTTCATCTAAAAAGCTCGCTGGGCTGAAAATCTGAAAGGGTAGCCCACGCAAAGTCTGAGCACAAAAAAAAAAAAAAAAAAAAAAAAAAAGCTCGCTGGATTGAAAACCCGAAAGGGCGGTCCAGGCAAAACCTAGAGCACCAAACCCCAGAACTACGACGGCTTGATCCCTCAAAAGGGGTACGTAGGCAGTCTAGCCTCAAAAACTAGATGCAGCCACCCAATCAAAAAAATATATATCTCTCCTTTCCTGAATCAATCAGGGGAACTACGTTTGGCTTGATCCCTTAACAGGGTCTACAAGCAAATCAAGGAAGGGAAAAATAAGTAACCATGATAACTTCAGTTCTTTTTATTACAGGAGAATGAAAGCAATCACAAAATGAAGGCAGTTAAAATGAAGTACATTTAAAGCAAGGGCTAACCAAAGAGAGGGAGAACAAGAGTCCCAAACAAAATCATAAAGAAAGAAACAACATCCGAACATCTATGCAGTTGGAAAAAGGGAAATAAAAGAATCAAATGACTTCTGATACTTTTCTCGCTCCAGCTTGCTTGAAGATATAGCTTGTTCGATCTCTGGAAGCTTGTCCTTTACACAGTCTGACCTCTCTTTAAGAAGTTGCCGCCCTTGATCCTCCTGCTCCTTTATGGATTCCTTCAGCAACTTTATGGTGTTCTCAATAGACGCCTTCTGACTGTCATGTTTCCGACGACGCTTCCTAACCCGCTCCTCGTCAGCTTTGATATCAAGTTCTGTAGCTTGCAAGTCTTGGAGCTTCTTGGAAGAATCTGCCAACCGGGAGTCTAAGTCCTGTTTGACTTTCATACACGCCTCATAGTCAGAAATCAGGTTATCAGCAAACTCAACATCAACTCCTGTGCTCTCTTTCAGAAGTGCAATAGTTCTCGAAGAATCCACTGCTGCCGCTAGCATATCTCTAATGGTAGAGGTAAATTTCTCGAACAGATCTTTACCAGACTTCAAAGACTCAATGACGGGATGGAGCATACCCAAAGCTAATTGGATTTCTTCACGATGGGCCAATAAATCTTCTGGTGTCTTTGAGGAAGAAACTTTCACAAAAATGTCACTCACATGACCAATAAGATAGTTCCTCGTGAATAAAGCCAGCCCAGGATCGACTATGGCTGATAGAAAGTTCCCCACATCCTCTACAGTTGGCATGCACTTGGTTGAGGGATTTTTGCTAGAAATACAGGCTTTCTGAGGCACAACTGTTTTCTTCACACCTTGATCAATAGTAGTTTGAGCCCTTTGAGGACGCCCATTGCTCTGACGCTCTACAGGTTGCCTTTTAGAAGTTCGAGCTACAATTTCCGCTCTAGAAGGATCAGTATTAGAGCTAAATCCACTTTCTGTTTGTTGGACATTTCGAACAACTGCTGAAGGATTAGAAGGATGTAAACTGTCAGGTTTCCTCTTGAGTGCCTTTTGAGTGCCAGATCCTGTCTTAGGAAGACTCACCTCTCTGGATACTGTCCCTTTAAGGGTCGCCATCTTATCATGGTTAATATGCTCACTGCTGATAAGGTTATCACCATCTGGCCCAACCTTGCTAAGGCTCGTTTGAAGATTCTGACTCTCTGGCCTCTGTAAAGATGAAATCTGAACTTCTTTTCTCAAATCCGCAGAAACTTCAGCAAGTTTGTTCACTATAAAGACACGATGATCGGGCTCAGGAGATTTCTGAGTGAAAGTCTTGAAAGTCTTCGATACGGAAAGCCCCAAATAAGGTATACAAGCTTTCAACCACCACTTGCAGTACCACCAAGTGCATTCTCCTTCACGTGTCGATCTCGGGATATAAAACTGAGCTGTTGTATTCCTCCTGTAAAGAATAGATTGGGCTCTCGCTAAATCTTCAACAAAACACTGCTTCCTCTTCGACACACTAAAAGAGAGGCGGTTAGAGGGAACACTCTGATCATAGCCGAATTGACGTGCAAATCTGTTGGGATAATACGGCTCTAAAATGAGCTGACCATCAACTCTCACAGGAAGGCATGCAGAGCGTATGCCAAAAAGAAACTCAAATCTCTCATCTGACAGAGTCTCATCGTCTAACAAAAAACAGCCCTCAGTTTCGAGAAAAGCATGGGGACGATAGATTACAGACTTGTTATCCCGAAAGACCATTCTGGCACAAGTAATTGACAAATCTTTGCTTGCAACATAAGCATACCTCGCTAGACGCGGATAATCTGCTGGAAACTCACTGTCCGCTCGTCGTTTACACAACTGTGGAAAATATTCCCCGAGCCAGCCAAGTACATAATGTATGGGTAAGCACACTTTGGGGGGAACATCCCCTACCGGATGAGAAGCAATTTCTCCAAGACGGTGATAAATATATCCTAATGTTGTGGGTGCAATGGAAACTTTAACTCCTTTTGCCATCAAACACGCCATATGAAATGTCTCTGGCCTTATTGTTTTATCCCATGCGGGTAAGACAAACCTGTAAGAAAAACGTGTGTGTCAGGAAAATGTATCCAATACAAACTGGCAAACAAAATGAAATGGAGAGGGGACAAACCTGCACAACCAAAATACAATAAAAGCAGCAAGCTTCCCTTCCTCAGAAATTCTCAATGGTAGTTTAGGGGTCCTTGGCTTCGGCAGCACTGCCTTGCCTTCACTAGGTGAAGCATATATGAGTTCCCCTCGGAAAAAATGGGTAAGCCATTGATCCCAGTAAATGGCATCGTACCCATACTCAATACACAATGCAGAATGTATCTGTAAAAGCTCCAGTACTGTGGGAGGATATAAATCTTTATTCCGCAAATCCTTGTTAGTCGGAAGAAATTCTTCATACGGAACGCCAGAAATGGGCAGACCTCCGATAACTTGCAAGTCAGATAAAGAAATGCTCATCTCACCATCGGCAAAATGCAATGTGTTGGACAAAGGGCCCCATAATTCACAAAATGCCCTCCAAACATTCTTTGAACACTCGTAAGGATAGCGAGAAACAGCAACAGCTCCATATATACCTGCTTTGTATAAGGTATCCTTGAAGGTCTCCAAGATAGTTTCAGTCCATTCTAATACGCCAAAGCCAAAGATTGATCGACCTCGAAATTTAAAATCATGGCCCCATTCTTGCTTACTCTGCAACATCCTGTGCAGTGCCGGATAAAAGTTCATTCCGACCAACATCTTGTCATCACCATGCTCAGCATTGTTCACCTTTTCCAGAGTATAGGCCTGAAACACGTTGCCATAACTTGGGCACGATTTGATGACCTCATCCTCTGCATGAGGGTCAAATCTAAGAATGCCAGAACGCACACTGGCCCGAGTAGCCCACGTTGGCCGACTCTCAAGCGACATGGTAAGCTTGATCGAACTTAAAGGAAGAGATCTCTTGTATTCCCGACCGTTTTTGGCTACACGTTCGCCTTTTCCGGGAACTCGTTCAGTGCAAAGTTCTCCATGTGGGTTCATTTTCTGAAAACAGAAAGCATGACAAAATGGTCAAGCCTCGTACGCATAAAGCCGTTATACACACGATGCTTGAGGGGGCAACTGTTGAATAATAAAAAATACCCACAATGTACAAAGCATGTAGCTGTCACAATTTTTCAGAAAAAGAGAGAGATGAGGATAATGACAGCAGTTAAACAAATATTTATTTACAAATTATCTGTTTCTCAAATTGGGTGGGGATAAGTTACGAAAAAAAAAACACAGAAGAAAGCATTCAAATTGTGATAAGAACAAAGTGGCAGAGGGCGTCCAGGATTCAATCTCAAAGTCAAAGACGAAGTCTCCGATCAACAGCTTATCTTCGTGAACTTCGGGAGATTCAAATTTCAAACAAATGTTTAGCCCGCCCTCTAGAATCTTCACTGCCCCCCTATATAAGAAACACAAGGCTGCATAAGAAAGGGACGGAGAGAAATAGAGAGAAGGGTGAGTTATATTGGTGCATCAGAGTGAGGCTGCATTCAAGAGAAAGAAATAGTGCACAGTGCTTAGTTACCTGGAGAGTGGAGACTACAACCCGACGACAGGAGAGCATCAAGCTCAGGTATCCTGCTGGTCATTTCTCCATGGTCTTTTATTGGTACTTTTCCTGTATTGTTGCTGATGGGTTCATGAGTGCAGAAAGTCCTTCCTCTGTTTATTTCCACAGGGGTTTTATAACCCTTCCAAAACAGCACCGATAACAAATCCTCCGTGCTAAGAAGCCTTGAAATCCCCAAAGCCAAATACACCAACCAAAAAGCCACAAAACCCCAAAACTCTACTGCTGCCCACCAGAAATCAGAAAGACATAAAACAACAACCAGAAAACATTTTCGAAATACCTTTTATGTTGACGACAAGTGCAGGTTCAGAGAATGAAAGAAGCACGTGCAAAGAGAAGGGATTTCGACAACTTTCTGATGGCAAAAGAAGAGAAACAGAGGGGTTCGCTACACTTGTCTTTGATGCCTGTATTGCGGTGCGTCCTGCATATGGGTGGCAAAGATGAGTGTCAAGTGAAAGCCTCGGGCTGTTGGTTCACGCCAAGGACAAATCTGCAAAGTTCTTGGGCTCACAAAGTGAAGAAACTGCTCTGGAGGAATCTTTATGCAGCACCAAAGGAATAAATTACTCCACCTGCAGCAAAGTCATCATCAGAGTGGTATCACAGAAGGAAAAATTGATATCTGTTACGGAAAGGCATTCTGTGGCCAAGCTGCAACATTTGATGGAGTTGAAACTCACCTCTGTAAAGCGATGGTTCAAATGGTGTCTGCAATGCTCTTCTTCAAGATTGTGTCTGCAAGATGGAAAAACAATCTCATGATTAGCAAGAAAGAGAAATGAAGTCCTTGCTTTCGGTTTCATGGTCACAGCTGCACAAAAAAAAAAAAGAAGAAGGAAAGATGGAAGCTTAATTCCACTTATTTGCAGCAGAGCAGAGGCTTCAGAATATGCATGATTAAGGCAGAGCTATGCTGCAAGTCTCTTTTAGAACAAGTCAAAAATAAAAGACCAAAGAAGCATGCAGCAACTACATTTAATTTAAGAAGCAGAAATCACTTCTTAGCTTGCCACGAAGCTTAGCGGTAGAAGAATGTCTAAAACCTGCACACATAAGCTTGTCAAAGTCAAAGCTTTAAAATATGTGTATTTGTTTGTTTAATCAAACAATCCAGGTTTAATTAAACTTTCCACCTTAATCATAAATCGGTGGCCTAGTTTTGACATTGCAAGAGGACAAAATGAGTCCTTGTCCTTGTAGAAAAACTGGTCAGTACGTATGGAGTAATCAAGAATTCAAGGTCCATGTGCAATATATCTAAGCCATCATTGTCAAAGTTGCTGCAAAAATTGCTTTGAACGTAGAGGCCTTGGAGAGTTATAATTAATTATGCCTTGTTCTTCTCTCTTATTTTGACCATAAGAAAAAAAGGGAGGAGAATAATGATGCAAAAAGACAAAATAGAGACCAACTACCAGCCATGAGTTTTCTTTTGTGGAAAACTGATCAGTATGAAGTGATCAATATCCATGTATAATTAACGCATGCTGCAGGGAGAATTAAAGACAAAAGCTTCCAAACATGTAATTGTGCAGCAAGGTCCTTTCTACGTGTCTGTTTGTCAATCAAAAAAAAAAACATGGAAGAATCCATATAGAGATGGAACATCAAAGACAAAAAAATAATATTTCATGCAGCAAACTTGTGGATGCAGTGAAAACAACAAAGTTCAATCGGTGGTGTTGTCAGCAAGTCACGAACAATTGAATTAAAGTTCCCAGGTGTGGCAGCTAGTTACCTTGAGGAGAAGCCACGTCTAGTTGGGGTTTTATGTGGGTTGCTAGCTACAAGACAACAAAACGAAATTTCACCAGCAGAGACAAACAGGGAAGAACAAGGAGGCCCAAATTTGCAATAAAGAGAGCTGACAGATTGAAGAGATTCACCATCAGAAAATTATCTACTTAAGTTAAAGAAGCCTTACCCAATGCGTGTTCTTGATGGAGAATGCAGAATCAAAGTGAAGGATGCTCTTATTTATACAGAACGGGAGACCCAGACTCCTTCTCCAAATTGAACTATAAGAACAAAGCTTCATCTTGAATGTCATCTTTATCACGATCTGATCACGCCAAGATGTTATCCTTCGAAAGAAGTGGAGCTTATCAAGTCTGCCTATGGATAATCACACTCGATCTGGTCTCTTTGGAGTTTCAGTCTCACACAAAACTACGATCTGATGTCGTTGAGGTGCAAAACACGAAGTGGGGTTCATATGGGCTGCACGAACGGGTGTCCAAATCAATCTATGCTGGGCTCAATTGGGCTATGGAAGTGAGTTTATGGGTGTTGAAAGCAATCCATGCACCGGCAAGTTTTTGGGCTCTACCGAATCATTTGTTTACAAGTTTGGAAGCTCTACAAGGCATACTTCAAGAAATTCAGGCCCGACTGGACTATCCATCGACAAGTGAAAAAGGTGGCACAAAGCCCATTTCAAAATCCAGGGCCCATGACGAAGCTCGGCATATTCGGGTGCCCAATTTTAAATCAGTGGACACTCATCTAAAATTGGGTGTTCACCAAAATATGTTTTCTCGATGAGTTCAAAAGATACACCCGTTGAGTAAAAATTGGTATAAAACCAAAAATCCCAAAGGATGAACTACAGTGGTTTGATCCCTTCACGGGGTATGTAGTAGGCAGTCTAGCGACCCACTAGATGCAACCGCAACTCCAAACAGAATCCCTGACTCTACCAGTCAAATTCAGCCAGTCCCAAATGAATCACTGACTCCAGTCAAATTCTCCCAACACCAGAAAAATCAAATTCATTCCCCAAATCACACAAATAAAGTCCAAACCAAATTCAAGGGCTTTAAACCCTTCCCCCAAACACAAATCCAAAATAAATGGGTCATCTACCCATTTAAATCTCAAAAGTTGAACTACAGTGGTTTGATCCCTCCACCGGGTATGTAGGCAGTCTGGATTTAAATCTGGATGCAACCGCGACCTTAACCGAATCCCTGGTTTTCCCTAAACCAAATTCACCAAATCCTAGTGACCACAGAAGTCATCCAAATTTCCCAAACACTTAACCAAAATTCTTTGGTGGGTCATTTACTCATCGAAGCATCCAAACCTTCCCAAAGTCTGAACTACGAGTGGCTTGATCCCTTCTGGGGTACGTAGGCAGCCTGATAAACACTCTGGGTACAGCCACAAAATCAAACAAACACACTCCTCTCCATGGAATTCTTGTCTTCGTATTTGGAATCAAAAGGTCTTCCCTTGAAGCAAGGGATTGTAATTAAGAGATATTATCTATCTCGAATGGGTCCGAACTTAACATAATAAAACTCTATTTCCATTAATGAAATAGAGTGAGGTTGTGTTGAGTATATTTATTTACTATTTTTGCTCAACAACATGTTTGATCTCGGAAAGTAGAGGACGTGTTGTACTATTTTCTCCTCCTCGAGTGTGTTTTTGTCCCACAGGGTTTTTCACTCGAGCAAGGTTTTTAACGAGGCAACGGATGGAGCGTCACCACCAAGTTTGAGCGGCACAAGGGGGAGTGTTGAAGGAAATCAGCTATTAGCGTGTCTAATCAAACTAGGAGTAGTAATAGGAGAGAAGATTCTAGAATTCCTAATCCTACGCGGATTAGTATTCCTTGTAACATTAGAATATGTACTTGTAATCCCTATATATAGGGCTCCTATTCTCAATAATATTACACACAATTCTCTCATCAATCTTCTCAAATTCCCTTTTACTTAAACCAAAATAGCAATAACACTTGAGATTATCAGAAATCAGAAATGCCCAGAAAGAATCATATTTGTAAAGGGTATCTTTAGCAATAGCTTTCACATCAAATAATACCTCTTCATTTTTTAGAAGGGAAACATCACTACCACCAAGATAAAATTCTTTCCACCACAAGTCTTGCCTTTTTTGTCAAGACCGTAGGCAATTGAGGTAGTTGTTGGCTTATCAATGATACGCATAATGCTAACGCTCATAAGACGCTGTTTAAAATATTTTCTGAGATAAAATATAATTAGCCTCTCAAGGATTGCATGTTATTGATATCAAATGCCATAAGTATAAAAACGCTCATGGCCACACCGTTTCTTATCTGGATAAATGCAGGTCAATGACAACAAATAAACACAGTATTGTCTTTACTATTATGATAATTTTGTGAGTGTTTTTAACGTTCAAATAAAATATTGACCATTAGTAGATTTGTGAATTCACGTAGCATTATTCTATCTTGCGCATTACTTGAGATTATTTTCCCAAATTTGTGATCCATCTAGATGTGGCTATATTATATTCAATTGTAAATTGGTACGACTGAATTACAAATCTTTTATGTATCTGTAAGTTTTAATTTTAATTTTCTACTTTTCTCTTATTTTGAACTAATTTTTGTTTGTGTTTCTAGTTGATTCATCCGCATGCTTGCACTTGAATTCGCATTTACTATTAGTTTGACAGAGTATAAAATTGGGATACTGGAGTCTTCTTATGATTAAATGCTGTCTGGACTTGATAAATGATAAATGAAGTGACAAGTGCACTCATGTTGAATAATTTTATAACTTTTTGTAATGTTGAAAATTAAAAAACATTGTTTTTAATTAGTTTAATGCTATTATGTTGCAGAGGAATTATCTAAAGCGTTTGGTGAGATAAACGTCAATGCAAAAACGTACTCTCTTGATACAATTCCTCTTGCAAAGGTCGTGAAGCAAACAAATATGTAAGTTATAGTTTCTCTAGATGTGCTTTATTTGTAACATGGGTTTTGACCTAATGTGTTAAGGTTCTATTTAGCCATTGGATCATAAATGGATAGGATAGACTTTTGCATATAATGATGTAGTGTTTAAGCAATATGTGTTGACACTTGATAAATGATGAGGATATGAGATGTTATGCCACCTAAGATTGAGGCCACAAATATTAGGCCTTAATTGAGGCCAATAATCATTTTCTTCTAGAATAAGGGTCTTAATCCACCCTTCATTTTGAATCCTAACTACAACATGAACCCCAACGATCCCAACCCTCTGCTCATACCCAACTCCTATGGTCCTCAATTTGGTTTCATCCCTAACCCAACTATTAACCTGAATTTGCTCTATCACAACATGTTATCTAAGCTGATGAAACAGTATGAATGAAGTTGTATTTCTTGTAAGCATCAATAATGTTGCAAATAAGAAGCACTACGCCATGGCCCCTTCTTGGTGATGTCTTGTTGATTTAAAAGTTGTGGAAGATGAAGCAATCAAGAAAGGAGTTTACCGATGTTACATCGTCGTTTGATTAAGTTTTGGTTAAAAAAAAAATTTAGGAGTATTTTTTTATTTTTTCCTATATATTTTGGTACTTTGAGGATTGATAGTTGGACTTTATAGTTGGTACTTTTTGGTTGGTTTTCTTATTAATTTTTAATTGCACGTAAATTCGAAATGCGCTAGTGAATCGTCATTTTGTGTTCACAACAAAGTTATAGATACAATTGAAAATGTTCACCTGGTCAGTTATTGACCAAGAAAATAATGCTCAACCACCCTTAGATGTAAATCTAAGGGCAGAGAGAATTATTATTAAGTTGAGATGTTTTGTTTTCCACCCTTGGATGTAAATCTAAGGGTTGTTGAATATAAATTCTTTGGTCAGCAACTGACCAGGTGAACACCATACTGGATACAATTTAGAATTGATGGAACTAGACATTTACTTATAAGTCACAATGAGGAACGACACGAGTTTGTACTGGGCAAGTGCTTGATGCAGAAATTGAGGTTGGTTATTGGTCTGAAAATGACTAATGATTGTAACATTCACAGATTTGATTTTGTTAGTTTATGCATACTAGTAATCCTAGTTAGTAATTTTTCATATTATATGCGAATAAAACACGTACTTACATTTTTTTTTAAAATACTTCCGTACTTCGTATTTTTGAAAGAGACTAGTTAAATTTCTTGTACTTTTGAAGCCAAAAGTGTTATACATGTACTATACACGATTTTTACTTTTTTTTTTCTTCGTATTTTACACATATTATTGAACAAAAATGAATATAAATTAATATTTTTAATTAAAAATTTTAATTATTTAATTAATTAAAAATATTTTGCCGAACTTTTTGATAAAATGTCCGAATATTACATGTATGTATTTTTCGCGTACTATACACATCCCGTTTTTTACTAACTATGCTAGTAATTTTGAGTTACATATCTCCTCTCTTAGGTTTTGGTTTGAGGTTTGTGTGTGTTCTGGCAACAATCACCAATGGGTGAGTACGTGGACATAATGAGCATGAGAGAGTTGGATGAGGAGGTGGTAGAGGAGGTGGACATTAGTGGTTTGTGATCTAGAAAAATCATAAAGAGTTTTTAAGGTTAGG
>JANPXK010000900.1:0-29145 GCA_024704745.1 Rosa lucieae
ACCAGAGTGCCAGATTTGTCGCAAGAGAGGACATACAGCAGTCATTTGCTACTGGAGGTCTGACAATAATGCTTCACCCTCTATTTTTGATTGTCAAATTTGTGGGAAAAGAGGGCACGATTCTTCTGTTTGTCATCAGTGATCCAACAGCTCTTTTCTCTGTGCTGCTCCTCCACCTACATTCACTGCCATGAATGTTCCGGCAACTATTGATCATTGCTGCAATCTCAGTGTGCTTACCCCCACTGAGATTGAGGGGAGGTGTTAACAGAACCAAGCCTAGTGCTTTCCTAGCCTAGCCAAACTTTATATGCTGGTTTATACTGAGAGAGTTTTACCCGAGCTGATGTGGACTTACTTACTATGTGTTTTGCTCTCTTTACAGGCTGTAATATTGCTTTACTGGTTAGGAAAGTTAGTTAGACTTGTTACTATAAATAGGGTGGCTTGTAATAATTTTCTTTTATGGGCTTTCTAATGCAACAGACCTGAAGATATTCTGGAGCTTTTTCTCTCTGCAAGTTCATCTTCATCTTCTTAATCTTGCTTAAGATTCAAGCTTGTAGATCCATGGTTGCTATGTTATCATGCTTAAGCTACGAAGAAAATAGCCAGGGGATTTCTTCCTTGCGATTTGTGAAGACTGTGTGGTCCTGAGTTCAAAGGAAAACCACTTGCTTATGCTGCGAAGAAAATAGCCAGGACACTTGCCATCAACACAAGGTCTGAGGGGCTTCATAACACTGGAAAAACCATGATACTGGTTGCTTATGCTACAAAGAAAATAGCCAGAACACCTTGTCATCAACACAAGGTTTAAGGGGCTGCATAAGATTGGAGTTTGTCTGTTTACAGTGTCATTCCTTGCGAAACCTAAATTTGTATGACTATTTTGAGTTACTGAGTTGTTGAGCAACATTATAAGTTATGGGATCCCTGCTTTTGTATATAAGCACTGACTATTTTTGTACATTTGTTGCAACATTTATGGCTTTATGCCTTTGGAGTCTTGGACAATGTTTGTTCTTCCCCACTCTCAGACCAATTTGTTTGGTTTCCTCACAATGCAGTTACATTTTGCTCACCTTAATCGTTGTTACAGTTTATAATTTGGTTAATGAACCATTCAATTCCAAAGATGAAAGGACAGCTTAGATGAATCAAAGCAGCAGATTTGCTCAAATACATGCCAAAATTTCCCAGAGAATATGACTAGATACAAATCCAAATGGTTACTAGTCCAAAAGACTCAATTTTGAAGGTTAATCTGCTACAGAAGACCTGTTTCACTTTTAATACCAGATCGGTATATCCCTTTGTTGCCTCGTTGCATGTCGCATCTTGAGCTCTCTCTTCTTTCCAAAGTTTTAGCGCATGTCATAAAACCTACACCAAAATTCGCAGCAGTATGAAATGGCATGATCGATATATATATATATATATAGGATTTTTCTCAGGTGCAGATGTCCGTACCGAAATTTCGGTACGGATTTTCTGGTTTCACCCACTTTCCGATCACATTTTTTTTATCTTAACCGTTCATTTTTAGGTCCTAATGTATAGACCATCTCTACAAAATTTCAGCCAATTTGGTGATCGTTAAGGCTTCCAAAACTGCAATTTACACGAATGAACAGAATCTGTCGAACTAGAACCGTTCGTGTATATCGTTATAATTTGCAGTTCTGGATGCCTTAACTATCACCAAATTGGCTGAAATTTTGCAGAGGTGATCTATACATTAGGACCTAAAAACTGAACGGTTAAGATGTGAAAATGTGATCGGAAAGTGGGGGAAAAAGGGAAATCCGTACCATCCGCACTGTACGGACGTCAGCACCGTAGCCGGACTGTGTATATATATATATGGACAAAATACTGTTTACTCCCTATACTTAAAGGGTCTCGACGTTTCAGTCCTTAACGTTTCAATTTCACCTAAAAAGTCCCTGAACTTTCCAATTTCATCTAAAAAGTCCCTGCCGTCAATTTTCCGTTAAAAAATATGTTATCTTGCTGACGTGACACTATTTCAACAGTAAAATGACTATTTTACCCTTACTGACCCCAAAAAAAAAATTTTACTCTTTTTTTTTTTTTTTTCTTTTTTTAACTCTTTTTTCTCTATTTTTTTAGT
The DNA here is from genome assembly GCA_024704745.1 of Rosa lucieae. NCBI lineage: Eukaryota > Viridiplantae > Streptophyta > Magnoliopsida > Rosales > Rosaceae > Rosa > Rosa lucieae. The sequence continues at coordinate 2,138 of JANPXK010000900.1, forward strand.
TTGTTCTTTTTTTTTTTTTAACTCTTTTTTCTCTATTTTTTTAATTTGTTCTTTTTTATTCCTACTTTTTTTTTCTCTATTTTTTTAATTTGTTCTCTTTTTTTTTTTCCTACTCTTTTTTTTTTGCCTACTCTTTTTTTTTACTCTTTTTTCTCTCTCTTTTTTTTTAACTCTCTTTTCTCTTATTTATTTATTTGTTCTCTTTTTTTTTTAACCCTCTTTTCTCTTTTTTTTTCCTACTCTTTTTTCTTTAACTCTTTTTTCTCTTTTTTTTTTTAAAAAACTTTTTTCCTCTTTTTTTATATTTGTTCTCTCTCTTTTGTTTTGTTCTTTTTTTTTTATTTCTTTCTCTTTTCTGTTTACCTCTTCTTCCTCTCCCTCCTCTCTGCTCTTCGGCCTTCTTTTCCTCCTCCCTGATCTCAGCTCCAGTTTTCGGCGAGCATCACCACCTCTCCTAATCACCGTTGGCGTGCCCGCCGCTCCAAGCAAGTGCTGACCATTCCACCGTCCATCCATCATCCCCGTCATGCTAGCAAGCATCACCACCTCTCCTAATCACCTCTATCCATACAGCGGTTCCAAACCAAATCGGAGCACACCCAAATCAAATCAATTCACGTTCCACCTCCCTTTCTTCGGTGCCAAAACAGTTCAAACATTTCTCTCTAAAGTTACGATCAGAAACTGCCAAATAGACCAAAACATGGAAACTTGCAGGAAAACTCAAATATCTTATCCTCTTTGAATCTCTATTGGCTCATCATCTCAGCAAACCAACACCAAAGAAACGTCATTGACGTCGAGAGAAAGCTTCTGATATATCTCCGACACCACGAAGGGGCCGAAATCTGAAGGGAAGAGAAGCCGACCATTCCAGCTCCCAAGCGTGGCCGAAAACTGGAGCTGCGATCAGGGAGGAGGAAAATAAGGCCGAAGAGCAGAGAGGAGGAAGAGGAAGAAGAGCTAAATAGAAAAGAGAAAGAAATATATATATATATATATATATAAAAGGAGAGCGAACAAATAAAAAAAAAAAGAGAAAATAGTGTTAAAAAAAATAGAGAGAACAAATAAAAAAAAAAGAGAAAAGAGAGTTAAAAAAAAGAGTAGGAAAAAAAAAGAGAACAAATTAAAAAAAAATAGAGAAAAAAGAGTTAAAAAAAGTAGGAATAAAAAAGAACAAATTAAAAAAATAGAGAAAAAAGAGTAGGAAAAAAAAAAGAGAACAAATTAAAAAAATAGAGAAAAAAGAGTTAAAAAAAAAGTAGGAATAAAAAAGAACAAATTAAAAAAATAGAGAAAAAAGAGTTAAAAAAAAAGTAGGAATAAAAAAGAACAAATTAAAAAAAAACAGAGAAAAAAGAGTTTAAAAAGAGTAAATTTTTTTTTTGGGTCAGTAAGGGTAAAATAGTCATTTTACTGTTGAAAATAGTGCCACGTCAGCAAGATAACAGACTTTTTAACGGAAAATTGACGGTAGGGACTTTTTAGGTGAAATTGGAAAGTTCAGGGACTTTTTAGGTGAAATTGAAACGTCAGGGACTGAAACGTCGATACCCTATAAGTATAGGGAGTAAACAGTATTTTGTCCTATATATATATATATATATATACATATACTGGAAGGTTCGGAAGAAGACGTCCGCAACCCAGAAAAAGTGCGGACGTCCCTCCTCAGGCTTCGGGAAGGCGGCGATCGCTGTGCTGCGGGTGCCGGACTCACCCTCTGGACATCCTAGACAGCCTCGATCAAGCGGCAAAGGCGAAGTTGATCGGAAACTCGGCAGTGTGCAGCGAGCTCGCTGGAAACCATGGAAGCCCAGAAACCTGCAACCCCGACCTCCTCCGACCTCGATTTCTGCCCAGAAGAGGTCTGGGACGCCTCCGGCCTCCATCCGGCCAGCCTCGCTCTACCGTCACCTCCTGAAAGCTCCATCCGGCCAATTATTATTAAACATAATTGTATTTTAGTCTAATTATTTAAAAATTACAATTACTCAGTTACTTATTCATTTTTTTTATTTAATTCCATATTCTATCGAGCATGGTCAAGTTCGAAATTCAATCAAGATTGTGAGCATCTTCAAAAAAAAGGTTTTTGTCCATTTACCCTAATTCTAGGGATTTTTTTCCCACTTACCCTGTTAAGTTTTTTTAATTTCCCTTTACCCATGAAGACTCTAATAAGGTCTTCCCTAATACCCAATTATGTTTCTTTATTTGGTTTTTGTTTATGCGGGCCTAGTCGTGCTTCGTGCCGTGCTTGGGCCGGTCCATTTATTATCTTGTCGTGCTCGTGCCGGCCCATTTACATAAACATTTAGCCCGGCCCGAGCCCATAACGTGCCGGGTTAATAACGGGCCGTGCACGTGCAGGGTTAATAACGGGCCGTGCACGTGCAGGGTTAATAACGGGCCGTGCACGTGCCTACCCACTATAAAGCACGATTTTAAAATCTTAATTTGAACAAATAAAAATTAATTTTATTTAACTATTTAGAAAATTAAAATAAATTAAGTTCTACAACGTTTTTCTTAATCTTAGCTTTTTAAGATTAGATTTCTAATAATTTTTATATCCACTATAAGAAGAAAGAAAAAAAACTCAAAATATATGTTTTTAGTAGATTATTGTGAGATTAATCTTTATAATATAATGAAGATTTAGTAACTATTATTTGTTCCTTCATTCTATAGTTTGTATTATGAGATTAGTCTTTATTAATAAACATATATTTAATATTTAGAAAAAAAAAAACTTATGTCAAAACAAGGATATAATGTTTTGTTTCATTATTTTGACAATATAAAAGAAAGCATTGGTGGAATTGTCATGAGATTTTAAATAAAAATGTCTCACATTCAAATCTCATCATTGTAGTTTTTTAATATTTTTAAAAACAAAATGAAATTTTGTGTTTGTAACGGGCCGGCCCACAATATATCATGCTCGGGCCGTGCCGGGCCCATTACAGACTCGGGCCGGACCGGCCAATATTCTTAGGCCCAGCCCGACCCATTATTCTAACGTGTTCGGGTCGTGCCAGGCCACTAACGGGGCTTGGGCATTGCCGGGCCCGTGCCGTGCTCGTGCTTAGTGGCCCGTTTGCCACCTCTACCGGAGTCCCGTCATTGGCCGCAGGATTCCTATCACCGGTCGCCAGAATCCGGTCACATTTCACAGGAATCCGGTCACTTGTCGCCGGAATCATGTCACCGGCTGCTGGATTCTGATCACCGGTCGCTGGAGTACTGTCACTGGCCGCTACCCATTGGAATTCTCTGAAAATCTAGCCGGATGTCCCTAAAGAGGTTGTCAGAGATCTCATAGTTTGTCGACAATATTTATTTCCCCCAAATAGATGTTTATTGCCCCCCAATATAGTCCTTTATTGAGGGGCAATAGAGGTTTATGAAACCTCGCTGGAAGTCTCCAAAGAGGTTGTCGGAGATCTCATATGGGGCTAGAGAGGTTTATTGCCCCCTGAATAAACTTGTATTGCCTCCCAATAGATGTCTATTGCCCCCCAATAAAACTTTCGAGTACCAAAAATGAGAACTAATCTCCGTAAAATTAGACAAATAAAACTTTGATTAAGGAAAAAATGAAGAGATTACATCAATTCAAAATATTTATTGCCCCTCAATAGACGTCTATTGCCCAAAATAAACCTTTATTGACCCACGTTGCACGATATAATTGCTCTTGCATTGTTGTAAAGTACGAAATTATATCAATTACAACTAAAAATGATTTGAAGCTTGTTGGATCATAATTCATATACATATTTGTGCCCTGTTAATGTCTAAAAGTTCAGCTACTGCTGAACCTTGGTTAACTCTGATCCGATGGGCGGACCGCTACTTGTGATATTCAAAGCTTCGGTTTACCTGCCAAGTAAAATACATAGGACGTTAGAAGGAGACCGCGTTGGGCGGTCTTCTCTTCTCCGATGCCCAAGTTAGTCAATGTATTTATGTTGACAAAGTAACAGTAGGTAGGTAGTAAATGCGTAGTTTAATGAGGAGAGAGGAGAGAACCTTTTATAGGTGAGGAGAGAGTTGATCTTCTCCATGTTTTCGATGTGGGACTGATATGTTTCAGTCCCAGCTTCTGGAGCTTCTGATGCTATCTTGGCGTGGCGCGTGGCGGCGCGTCAGCGGCGATCTGGTGGTAAGCCTGGGCTCAGGCGGTAGCCTGCTTGGCTGTGTTCCTGCAAGTCACTCTTAGGGGTGGACGCACATAGGGACGAGTGGGGGCTACTGCCCCTAGTGGATTCTTTTCATTTGCTCAGCAGCTTCATATATATGTTATGTTCATCGGTTTTTGCCTCTAGGGGAAGAGGAATATGTTGTTGCTGTCCCATGACTATTGAGTAATCTGCTGCCTCACAAGTCACAACAATTAAACTAAGGAAACCTACACGTGTAAATGTATGCAACCGTTTGGCTTTGTATGCATACATTCCCTTGGTGGGTCAAAAGTCTACAGCTGTAGGACTACAATAAAAAAAGTAAAAAACTCATGCATTTGAGTTTTCTTTGTGGGACGTTATTGTGGGACTATGAGATATCTAGAGGCACAAGGCTGTTGTTTTATCTTCTATTGTTGGGGAGTAAAGCAGATGCCTCTTCTAATAATTCAAGTTGCTTGAAGCTTATTTTGAGCTGTGAATTAGCCTTTATTCGAGTTATTTTTAACAGAGTTTTTAGATCTCTACATTGTATTTTATTTGTGAGAAAAATTTTGGCCTCGTGCCTCTTTCTCTATTGTTCTTTTTTCGTTTATTTTCAATAAAATTTTGAGTTAAGGGGTAATTTTTCCCTTAACTCACTTATCCAAAAAAAAAAAGGTCTGCAAGTCTTTCTCTCCTTAATTTTACATTTCTAATTTATAAGAGTTTGATTTTATCTGTTATAAAGTTGGAATATGTATTCATTGAAACCATTATCGATCAATATCGAAAGATTGAAAAATTATGTTTCATTCATTGTAGTGTTTTATATTTGTTTGTTCAACCTTTTTTTTTGCCCCCACTCACAAAAATTTCTGCGTCCACCACTGGTCACTCCTTTAGCGGGAGTCGGTACCGCTGGCGGTAGCATGAACGTGGCTCATTATAGCTAATTATGCTTGCAAATGCTCATGTAAGTACAAGTCCCTCAAGTCCCCAGTCAAGGAGGGCAATCTTGGTTGGGGAGTTTCCCAGCTGTTTGAGGCGTTACTTCCGCTAGACTTGCAAAAGCATAATTAGCGTCAGTGCGTTGTTAACCATGGATTTACTGAGCGAACGCTTTATACCCTTTCGGGTGGGCCCTTCTAGGCCCCCCAGGGAGTCCCCCACTCTCCGGCTAAGATAGACCTTCGTTTAGTCGGTGTATTGTTTGTTGAGGGGAGCTGCGCTAAGCAGAGGGTGTTGGGTAGCGAGCCCAATCTTTGATACCCAAGTGGCGGAGGTCAACGTGCCTGATCAGGGCCATCGAAGACTGTGTTAACGTGTCCCCTTACTTGTCCGGAGGAGCATGGCTCGACTGCACCGCCGCCTAGCGGTCATTGTCAGAGTGAGGGGTTGCCTTTGGATTCGCCGTTGGCGGAAGTCCCTCCGCTGATAGTAAGCGACAAGTAGTGGCGCGGTGACCCGCTTGGTGGTAGCCCAGTGAGCCGTGTTGCACTTAGCGGAGACCATCTTGCTTGCAAGATGAAAATGGAGAAGTTGCGCTTAGCGGAGACTATCTCGCTTGACAATTGGTGATCAGCTTTTTCGATGGTTACCCTAGATAGACGATTCGTCTGACGGCGTTCGACACGTGGTCAGCATGTATTGGGTTAGCGTGTGGAATAATGTTTTCGCAGCACGCCCGTCTCTTCGCCATAAATGCTAGTAATTATCGATTTTTGTAACTAGAGCTATACTTTCGCGGCGTTCGACACGTGGACCTCAAATATAATTCATTACAAGTCCGGGTCACAATTCCCATAGTAATCAGAGCAACCAAAAACAGAAATTTATATAAAGTTCAGTAGGTTAAACATGTAACCTACTATACGAGATGACAGAAGCAGGTGCGGTCACTATGGCTCACTCCTAATGCACCGAGCAGCAACGCTGTGAACTTGGCATTTGAAACCGAAGGGCCCAGGGGGACAGTATTAAAAACACGTTAGCGTGAGTGGACAAAAAGTTAAATAGTTATAACATAGAGAAAATAATTAAAAAGTTTATACTTTCCCACACTTAGTTTGGAAAATAAATTTCCGATGCATGCAAGATTTAGAAAATTTATTTCCTCAACTTCAAAATAGCGTAAGAAAGAAAAATAGTCCAGCCCCACTGGCTAAAATAAATAAATAATATGGGGAAAAGATTTCACCATACAGGTAAAGGAGCCCTTAGGCTCTACCCTCGACTACCACTCACACATAGATTGTGTGAGGAGGAGAACTAATAACCTTGACTACCACTCACAGTATTAGGCTAGTCTTGTTGTCGATCGGTATTCTCCTCGTATGGTGTGGGGGTGGTCAATTAATTTGACCATGCAATCAAGGCAATTAAAGAAAAGTAATGGCAGCAGTAAGTGCGACAGTTAATGTAGCCATAAATGCGACGGTTAATGTGACATTTAGTGTGGCAATCATGGCCGCCAATAAGTAGTGGTCATTGCAGGTGTGATTATGGCCTTAATGGTGGCTTGCCGCTTAAGTCACTGCAAACTTGCTGTGCAAGTTTACTTGCATCCCACGACGAAATGCACCTATAAATAGGCGGCTCGACATTGAGGTAATGCATCGAAATCCAACTTGTGGTATTCCACAACTAAGAAACGTACTGACTTAGGCATCGGAGGGTCTTTTGCAGGTACCCCATCCTCCTCTCTCACACCGATGACAAAGAAGAGACTCCGCTTCTTTGTCAAAACCAAGAAGCGGAGAGAGATTACGAAGAGGAGCTACGGAGAGAGGTTACATAGGAAGTTTACGTAGGGAGATTACATAGAGAGGTGACAGAGCGAAGATAGATTAAGAAGGGAGGTTACGGAAGGAGATCGCATAGGGAGGTTACGGAGGGAGCTCGCATAGGGAGGTTACGGAGGGAGCTCGCATAGGGAGGTTACGGAGGGAGCTCGCATAGGGAGGTTACAGAGGGAGCTCGCATAGGGAGGTTACGGAGGGTGCTCGCCTAGGGAGAATACAGAGGGAGGAAACTAAAGGGAGTCTGCACTTCGTCAACATCAAGTCAACGACAAATTGAAACCTCTTGATTGTCCCCGGTTCAGCTTCCGCTCCAGTCCGCATTAATTGTTGGGTCAAATTCCTAATCGAAAATTTTCATCTCCAACATATGGAAACTACTCTCATCCTGTACGAATAACACTCATAAAAATATAATTACATGACGGAAATTTAAATTTACGATAATTAGATATTGAAAATCTAAACTCCTCCTTTAAACCTAACTCCTTCAATCCACATCAGATTAATTCCATCCAAACTACACCAATTAAGTCAGTTCGTCAATTTATAAATTCTAGGAAAAATTCAAGAGAAATCCGACAATGGGTTTCTCAAATTTGATAACCGAAACTCTTAGCTTTTCGAAAATTCATAATCTATTTACAACTTCTCCAATCTTCACCAAAATCACATTTACAACCTCCACAACTCATGTATATTTTAATTAGCTAAAAATAGAAACCAAAACTCCACCCTACGCGCCACCACGCGCCATCTACAGTGGCGGCACATGGGCTACACGCGCCGGCGGAAACTACCTCCGATGGCCACCAAAATTTGGCAGCACCACCTACTCAACAAACCCAACATCTTTCTCAACCACAACAAGTTCCAATTTTACCTTGAAAAGCTCTAATTTGGTCGGTGAACACAAGCCCAGAAATTTCAAAACCCTAGTTTTGAAATTTCTTCGATTCACTCTCCACACCATGAATTGAAGCTAGAAGCTTGAGAGGAAATGATCCTTGGCTCGAGGCGCTTCTACTATATCTGGTTTTGTGGCCGGAGATGGCCGGAATTGGAAGAAATCGGCGAAGAGGACAATCTACAGCAGTAACTTCTAAGCTTCGATTTGATCTCCTCCAGCCAAACCAAGGTGACTCACGACCATAATCATGTAGAGGAGGAGGAGGAGGAGCATCGCCCAATGCCCAGAGTTCGTCGTTGGGTGGCCGAAAAGAGAAGATTTGCCGGAAATTGAAGGGAGGCCGAAGGGGAAGAGAAAACTCGGGGAAATGAGAGAGAGAGAGAAAAAAGAGAGTTACTGAGGTGAGGTGGATTTTCGAAAATGGAAATCTACCGACAGTAATTTTTCATATATATACTAATTATCATGAACAATAGCTTTCACATTTTAAGCCATAACTTTCACATGCGAACTCCGATTGAAGTGTACCACATGTCCACGGACTCAGTTTAATGTCCCCTACAACTTTCGTGAAGAAAATTTTCTCAAATTGTTAACCCATAAAAATTCAACTCCTAGCACCCCCCCCCCCCCCTCTAAATGGTAGAAACTGAAACCAATGACAGTAAAAAGTATAGTAATTCACTTAGACATAGTAAAAGGGTAATTCGGATACGGGGTGTAACAATTTATATTAATAATAAAGAAACAGAACTATTACAATATCATGAGCGCAACTCATTTAGAATTACAACTATCAAACCGAGAAAGAATTATAAGAATGAATCAATCAATCAATCAACATTTATGAAGTTAACTTTCAAGGAAAGTGTTGGTCTTCTTTGGTTTGAATTTGTTCTGATTTTTCCCTTTGTTTTTTCCCATCAGGTTGACAGTAGTAGTGGGTGCACTCTCCTTTTTAATCATTTCTTGCTCATCTACACAGATTGAGATAAGCTCATTTAGTGTCCATTTTTCTTTTTGTGCATTATAGGCAGTTATAAGATGGCTGTAGGCATTTGGGAGAGATTCTAAGGCCACATGCACTACTTGTGCATCATTCACTCCCATGTAAAGATCTCTCAGCGTATTGTTGATGTCTATCAGCTCCATGATATGGGTTCTCACACTCCCATTTCCACTGAACTTAAGGTCATTGAACTTCCTAGAGAGTCTGGCCCCTTCAGCTTTGTCACTTTCTTTGAATTTCTGAGCAATGGCTTCCAAGAAGTCAACTGCATGCTGAGGTTCTTCAATCCAGCCTCTCACTGTATCCGACAAAGTTGTCCTAATGACATTTTTTGCCATCCTGTTGGCTCTATGCCAGTCCTTATAGGCTTTCTTGTCATCTTCAGTGCTTTCTTCATCCAACTCATAAGGTTGTTCATCAGTAAGGCATAGGTCCATGTTTTGGTGCATGGCTAAGTAGAACTTTACTTGGTTTCTCCATTTCCTGTAGTTTCCTCCACTCAACACTTGAATCTGTCCTAGGGTGACAACTTCAATTTCTAAAGCAAAACAGAAAAGAAAAAAAAAATGTAAGTACGTGTGTATTATTTATTCTACAGAAAATATGTGCTTCAACCATTAGTAACAGTATGTATGGCAAAACACAACTGAAACAATCCCATGTTCTAAAGATATATCACATAACACCTTTGTGGTTTAAAACCTAATAACTAAATTTCATACATCACTATCCCATATTTAATAATTTTACATACATATATTGAAAGCAATCAACATCTTTGGATAGAGAAAAGTTTCAATATAACAGAAGATAAAACTATAAAACACATATAGTGCTGTTATTGATTTTAAACTTACATACATGAACACTCCTTTGGGAGCCAGAATAATGCAATTTAACAACAGCAACACAATTTTGGTCTCGTTAGGCATTTTGTAGAACCAATAGTGAAAAGTTACTTTGTGCAACATAATCGATACAATTTCCAGAACCTCATATGACCATAATTTAAAACTGTAAGTTCTATTCAATTTGTTTGAATAATTTCAATTCCACTGTGAAAATTAATAAGCCTGCAAGGTCTAAAAATTGGGAGATATAGGTGCATTGTCTAAAATCACAGTATCATGAAACACTAACATCCAGTGGCGGATCTAGGATTCAAATTTGGGGTGGGCTACATATTCAAGTGTCTTCTTTTGGGCGAAGCCCAAATTTTTTTTTGGTACAACTATGCACAAATGTAAGAAATATCATTCTGTATTATCGTTGGGAGGCGAGAGTATTTGGAAGAGAACAAGCAGTGGTTTACTGGCTATCATAACGAGAGTGAGAAACCTGAGTGAAGAAGAAAACGAAGACTTAATCGCTGATTAGTGATGAAAATGACGGAGAGGAGACTGAAAACCTATTCCTAATTATTTTCGGGTGGGCTTTAACATCAAGGTGATAACATTTTGTTGACACTATATATAGAAAATTTTTTTTCTCCAAAATGTTCGGGCAGGCTTGAGCCCACCCCATGATGTATGTAGATCCGCCAGTGCTAACATCCATACGTGTGTGAGTTCAAATGCATAAACAAAATACATATATATCAACCAACAGAGACCAATTTGAATATGAATTCTCATACAACACTTTCCATATGCAGATCGATGCAAATTAATCAGTTGTTTCATAAGGTACATACCTGGGCCTTTCCAAGATCAGCAGAGATTAATAGCGAAAGCAAAAGAAAATAAAACAAACAACAAACTAAACCCTCACAGATGAACCGAAAATCTGAAAAACCCCAAAATTGAGAATTTGATCTCATCCAAAGTCTAACTCAATCCAATCCATAAAATATCTCTTTAATTTTTTTTTATTATTCTGAAATTGGAATTCGGGTCTTGGGCCTGGTTTCTGAAGGGATATGGACCTGGGTTAAAGTATGGGCTAAAACTAAAGGCCTGTCTTTTCTGAATATTTGGAAAACATTTAATATAATTTTCCAGAAAATAGTATTTCATTGTTTTTCCAAAATCAAAACGTAAGATATGAATTTTATAAAAACCATGCTCTGATACCATTTTGTAAAACCAAATGATGCAGTGAATCAAAATTACAACATATCAATACTAAGTCATAAACCAAACCACGAGAACCATACGCACAATTAAGGAACTTGAGTCTCTAGCCTTGACTAGGAGATTACCATTGTTCTGGAGATCAATGCTTTGTCCTGCCATCTTTGATGAAGCTTCAGCAACAAGGGTTTCTTCACAGTAGCAAGATATTAACTTAAAGCGTTTTAGATGACGACCAGTCCAATAAGTCAAACTAGTGGATCAGTACTAGAGCTTATATGCACAATTGGAAGTTGGAACCGACTTTTGTGCATGTTCCATGGCAAGAGGTAGAAGCTGCTGTGAGTTTTCCAGCACACGTAAATTAAAGAGAAGAATTCAACACAGGGAGAAAAAATTTAAAAGGAAAGGTCGTCAGGAATTGCGTGGCTCTTAATTGGGTCATTTCCTGCTGTCAATGTCACGAGGAAAAATAGTTAAAAGAGGGCACCAAACCAAGAAGAGGACAAGTTGTCTAGACGTCCGTAGAATACGTGTTTAGTGTGTGACAGTCAGGTTCTGACTTCTGAAGTTCTGAGCCAGTAATATAACTATCCCTTATTTAATTATTTTGATTTATATTGTTCATAGTTAATACACGCTAAGCACACGGCTACGTCACATAATATAGACATTTGCATTATGGCATTCAAAGAAAAAAAAAAGAATTGCGACGGTTTCTAGCCTTCTTTTAGGAGGTTACATTTTGCAATCTCCAGGCCACCTCTTATGGCAATAATAGTGTTCCACCTGGCTTGAGTCAGTCCTTGGATCTAGATTTAAGAATAGATATTGTGCAAAACAAATTAAAAGAACAATAGTCCATCTAATTAATTTATTGATGTTCCATGTTACAAATATCATTTAGCTATTAGCGTCATCTTAAGGCTTTGGTTTTTTCACTTGTTACTTAGGCCCTGATTATTATTATTTTATTTTTTTAGGGCAACGGAAAACTAATCCATTGATCGAAATCATGACAACATCACTCGGTCAAGCATGAAGGGTACAAACACCCCTCATATTACAATGCAAGCTCAATAGAGTACTAAAACCAAAAGGAAATCCCAAAAAACTAAAGTTCAAAAGAGAAAACTGCCGGCCACAGCAAAAACTATGAAGAAAAAAACTATGAAACCCTACGTCGCCGAGCTTGAAACACTTCCTTGATTGCTTTGACGCCTAAGACCCTTCTGCTGTATGTCACTGCCATCAAAAAAGACATATCCCACCCTAGATAACATAGGGAATCATCTCCTACCTGGACTGGGAGACGGGCTCTAAAGAGGCCGGCCCAACCTGCATTCCATGCACTCCATTCGCTCCGCCGTCAGAGGACCCCGCCTTCATGGACTTCATGGACTCAGAGTCGACACAAGTAGACTCCGCCGGTGCCGCTTTGACCTTGTTTCTAGAGCCACGAGGTCGACCCTTCTTCTTGTAAACCACCTGAGGCATCTTCGCACCTACCTACCAAACCTATAGCAGAGAGCTCGAGGCCAAGTTGTTCCGGCTACAGGCTGACCGGAACTAGAGCCAAACATAGTTTGGCTCGCTTATCGTCCTCAGGAACGTCATCATCCCTGGAACGATGCATCCCCACCACCTGTGTTAGAGCAGAGGTACCCTCAGTCCCGGAAGGCACCATCTCTGGAAGTTCTCAGATCTGAACAGATTTCTTCTTCAACATGTTGGGAACCTTGAAGGCAGAGAGCAATGGAGAAGAAATCGAAGGCTGAGCGTTTGCCCTAAAGATGAGGGCTGGAACGATAAGCCCTAATGCCCATTGCGAACCTGTCTCCACCACATAATCAACCTCCACGTCATCCACCCTAGGGCAACGCTGGCCACCATGATTCAACATAGCACAAGAGTGACAACGTCCTAGGAACCTTTCATACCTGCATCTTAGGGTTAAAACATCAACAAGGGAAACCTGAACCCTACGGTCAAGACGCACCGGATCAGAGATAGAAAGAACAAGCCGGACTCGTGCATCTCCCCTATGCAACGCCATGTGATCCATCTCCAGAACCTCACCAATTGTCCCACTAACCAACCGGACAGTAGGTTCAGTCAATATGCCCGGAGGTATTCCTTCCAACGTAATCCAGATCCAAACAAAGTCCAACTTCACCAAAGAAATCTCCGAGAAACCGTCATAATCATTCAGGAGAATCATGGCTCGTTGAAAACCCCATGGTCCTCCCTTCTTCACACGAGCCACATCCCTTTCATGGGTGAAAGTAAACAGAAATCGTTCACCCCTTGGCTGGACTTCCACGGTCCCCGATAACCTCCACATCGATCTCACAGCACTTCAGAACGAATCCAACACCACAGCCCTGCAAGTGTTAAGCCTCCCAACCAAATAGAAATTGCGAGCCAAAAACTTCTTTCCCGGAACCCTAAGATTCCCCAAATCCACCGTTTCTTCACCTTGCTTATGCGACAACTTGGTCGCAAGTCTGGCAGTCATGGATGCGATCGCTGCAGCCATGAAAGGAGGACGCCACACAACTTGGAAATACTCAAAACCCTAACCCTAGCAGAGCGAGAGAGAGAAGGAATAAAAGTCGCGGTATTGACCAAAACCTAGGCCCTAATTAGTTTTGTATAATATTAGATACAAATATTGGTAATTTATTCTTGAAGTGAAAAAGAAAAATAAGATTCTTAAAAAATAATAAGCTAAGAGCATTTTTAGCAGACTCTCTATTTTGGCCCCTTAACTATTTTGGAAAGCATGTTTAGCTTTTCATTTATTTTAGTAGCCGCACCATTATAACTTTTAGCTATCTCGCTCCTAAATATAGAAAGCGAGATGAGGTTCTCTATAATTTAAAACATTCTTTTTAAAATTATTTTATGTAATTTATAAATACATTTAAACTATTTAATCTTCATTTAAAAAATAATATAAATTTAAAACTAGCTAAAATAGATAGCACTGATACAGACGTATTTCTAAAGTGGTTAGCTAAAATGATTTTTTAGCTACTTTGGCTAAAATTTGACTTTTTATGCCCCAACTCTGTGGAAACTAGCTCCAAAATTTTCAAAATATAATAAAAATAAAACCACCTAAATATCATGATTTTTACCTTAAATTGTGGACTATGGCACATGATTTTTACTTAAAATGACATGTTCATATTTACTCACCAAAATTTTTCCGCTATCAAATAATGATTTTTAAACACTTTTTATGCTTACGAAACTTAAAAATCACAGCGCAAATTTCTTTTATAATTTCTCAAAGTAAAAAAAAAAAGAAAAAAACTAATAAAATTCATTTTAGTTTCCAGTGTTCTATCAATTAAAAATCATACTCTATAAGTGAAAAACAAAAATAGGATGGACCGATGAAGCATGAACATTACCAAAAATTTATTTAGCGGTATAAGATGGGAACAAAAAGTAATATGTGGCAGAGACTGATTTGTTGGCACAAGGTGAAAAAATAAATATAATATGAGGCCCGACCAGGGATAACGTGAGCGCACAGAAAGAAAAATGTCACCGGACTATTTTCTACAGTAGAAAGAATAATGTTAAATGGAACAATGTAGGACAAAAATTGTAGAAACAAGGATCTCCCCCCATTATAGAACATCCCGTCCCCTACCCTCCATGCTCATCTATCTCATTGAACTGATACACATCAAGGCTGTGTGGGCACAATACTAAATAACCCATTTCCAGCTTTCTCACTACTTTGATCTGGAAACTGTCCCCGCATTGAAAGATATTTGAGGAACCATTCAAAGTTGTGGATGAGTTGCCATTTGGTTAAAGCTCCAGGGCTTGCGAGAGAAAATATCGTTTCCGAGGACCCTTGCTCATGGTGTCTCCCCCAATCACTTGGTTGCCATTGCCTCTGAATCAGACAAAGCTCCATCCATTTCCTCATAATATGGCCAACTCTTTCGGCTTCTCTTTCCACTCTTGCTTTCCTGTTTTCAAAGCAGACTTCATTGATTAGCCCAATGATAAACCAGAACAAACTAGTACATAGGGTGGAGATAAACAAACCTCGTATTTCTGAACCAAAGATGACCACAAAGATTTGCATTGCCCGGGGCTTCGATTGATCCCCTCAGCCAACAAGTTTCTAGATATTTCTTCCCATAGCGCCATTCTCCCCTTCACAACTTGAAATCTGCTATGCTGTTTCCCACGCATTTCAATAAACTTTTTAACCTCCTCGGGCTTCCATTTGTTCCGTTTCACCGGCTTTGAAGGATTTGGTGTCTCAGTGCTTTCAGAGTCATCTTTCTTTACATGTTCCTCTTGCAGAACCAAACCATCTTTATCTTCTGCTAATTTGTCACCAGCTGATAACTTGACCATTGCATTCCAGAAATCATCTGGCTCCTTTGTATCAGAAGAAAGCTTTTCGGGATTGACTGTGGAAACTTCCACAGGTAGTGGTGCTTTGACTTCACCACCATCATCTGCACGTAATGAGATAAAAGATTAAAATAAAAATACTGGACATCAATGCTAAGAATTACAAGTTCAGTAAAGAATTCAGATATATGAGATTGACATGTTGGTGACAGTCGCGTGATATTATGCACCCCAGCATATATCACATGGAAAGCCTAACATAATCCACAGAAAATAAAGATCAAATTCACTTTAAAACAAAAATCATTTTTTTTTACCCAATTTTTTTTAATACAAAAGAGAGATCATTTAAAATATTGACATCCTAAAGTTCACTAAGTACAGTGTCTACCTATAATTACTAAATGCACGCATATCACACTGTGTGTGCGCGTGCGAGAGAGAGAGAGAGAGAGGAGGGGGGACCTTCAAAATCTTGCTCTGAAGTGGTACTCTGCAGATGTGTATTGTCCTTGGCTGCATTTGCTTCTGTCCTAGTTGGTCGACTCTTATTTGAATTTCCATCAATTACTTTTCGTAAAGCTGACCTCTCGTAACCAACATGGGACTTTCCAGATAGTCTTGTACTGACCTCATCGGCAAGAACTGCTGTGGGATTCTCCATGGCAATAGCAATAACTTCTGGCCTTTTACCACTGTATTTTCTTACCAATTTCCTCAATACCTCAGACACTGTTCTTTCCATGTGAGGTAAAGGACAATTAATAGGGCAGCTTGACAGTGCAGCATGGGCAGCTTTATAGAGCGCATCATATAGCTTTCCTTTGTCAAGCCACAAACATCGGGTGGTAATTCTTATCTTTCCTTTTATGCTACTTTCAGCCAGACCATTTACATTTTGGGGCCGTAAAATTTCCATGCTTTAGAGAAAAAGAAAAAGGGAACATCAGGACGCTATTATAGGATGGGAAATATACGTGTCAACGAAGAATCTACGAGCTCTACCTGATCACTATTATGCCATCTAAGGCAATTTTTAGTCTCTCATCAACACAAAGGTCGCTTGATGTACCAAATGCTTTATCACCATCACTATATTTCAACTGTAACATAAGAAAGAGTTTATCAAAACTCGCTCGACTAACCTCTTAATAAACAAACAACAAAATTTAAGCATTACCAACCTGCAAATTCTCCTTTCCAAGCAAGGTGAAACCATTTGAAAGTACCCTTCTGTTTCTCAAATGAGAAACCCCAAGCATTTCCCCATTCTTTATTACCTGATGCATAAAGTTTCGTTATTATTATCTTACTTGCTTGAATTGTTTCATATCATGACAAAATAAATCCTACCCACCATCACGCATACTATTATAGAACTATCTTACACACAAGGCAACAATGACAAGATAAAATCTGAATTGGCATCATACAAAAAAAATACCGTTCCTTGAGTTGTAAAACAATTACTAAGTGAAAGTTTGCTTAATGACGTCCAATACAGAGCAGGTCCATTTAAGTTGCCTTTTGTTCTTTTATGCAAAAAGTTCCTCTAACAGTTGTACAAGGCTGACTGAGGAGAAAAAATTTCATTGTCATTTGGTAAAAGTAGAAAATTTAAAATTCAAGTTCCAGAATCTTCAAAACAAAAGTCTACAGTATGGAAATTTGAATTAACAATACATCCATTTGAATGCTACTTGGGAAATGCAGATTATTCATTTTAAGGACAAAGAAGAGAGAACAAACAAACATAACTAAAACTGTTCTATCAGATATAAACAATGAAATATTATCTAATTATCCTGAATGTCAATATATTATAACAAGGAACACGTCGACTCACAGTGGTGTGATGGATGCCAGTTGATCTCCCAAGCAATTCATGCTCTTTGAGAAACAAGAGTTCTCCATGTATGGGCAGAAAGTGCTGTGGCTTCACAATTCTAAGCACTTCCTCCTATAAAAGAAAGTTATACGTTAAGTTAGCAACCTATATATATATATATATAATATCAATAGTTATTTTATAAGTAAGATACAGTAATGTCAATATTATCAAACTCACTTAAGAAGATAGGAACTTAATTCAAAACTTGTGAGAAATTAGAACTTCAGAATTTAAAATTCTGAGATGGTTCAAACTTCAAACTTACCAGTTCTCCACGGTACCCATGACCAGAAGTGTGCAGCCCCTCGTTCTTACCCATCACTATCGTTGATCCCATATCTGATATGCGGTTTAACATTTTCATTACCCGAGATTCATTACCAGGAATAACCTAAAACGTAAACCAAGGTCAAAATGGCTTTAACAGATATATAAATCCCAGCTTGTAGAAACACAGTTAGTCGAAGTATAATTTCAGACTCGGAAACTGGAAGAAACAGTCTGTTCAGAGATACATAAGACCACAAGCTAGTTGGTAAAGAATACACAACAGAAACAATTGGAAAGATGCACAAAAGAAAGAAGCTCATGTCCTTGGTGCAACTTCCAATTTTGGCAGTTTCATCTTTTTCTATAGACCCATGTTGGCATTGAAGATAGGTAAGTTTGAAGATTCATGTTCTTTCTTTCTATCTTTCATCTTTTAATTGTTAATTAGACTAATGTCAGGGTGATTAACCACAACTGTACAGAATTTTAAAGCGTATAAACCAATAAACAAAAAAAAAAAAAAAAACTCATAAATATGTGCATTGTAATATTGTACGAAAATTTAATTTGAAACCAATGCTTATAATATAGAGTTTATTACCTTAGCAGAATATAAAATTATATCTTCCTTGGTCAGTTTGACAGAATGACTACTTCCAAATGATGCAAGATTTAGAGCTGCACGTGGTTCTGCCTGACACAACAGCATATATAGTCATTTGCAAGCATAAAAATTGAAGCAACAGCTTTCACTTTATGGAATGAAGTAGTCCGTGGTAGCAATATAGATAAACTTACTTGAGAGCCAGTTGTGACGATTAGCAAATCCTTTGGAGCATAGGAATCAATATCTTCCACTTTCACCTAATTTGAAGTAAAATAAATTAATTAATTAATTACAGGTTCAGGTAGATAGAAGCAAACTTCATGCTTACAAAGTAAAAGAGTAACAGAGGCTATGGTCCGGAATAGAGTTAACTTGTGAGGGGAATTTTTAATTTTCCACATACCAACCCGTTTACATTGAGTAAGGCTGGATGTAAAGAGCTGAGCTAAATTGTCTAACAACACATCATTGCTTAGCTAATCAGTTTTTCTCAATCAACAGAAGCTGAAGCTCTTAATTGTTAATTGAATTTTCATACGATACTAAGTAAATAGAAGATTGCATACCAAACAGATAAGACAGAGATGAAGGAAAAAGGAAAAGAAGATTTGGGATCAGCCAAGAGAACTAGACAACACGAAAAACAGAACCTTGGTGCATAATTACCAGGGTTGATGGATCAATTGGTGCCTTCCCATCCCTCCAAGCTGCATCAAGATATGTCCTTAAGGACATACCAACAAATACCTAACAAATACAGTATAACGATTACTCAGACACATCAACATATATAAAAGAAGAGAAGTATAATACATTATGTTGGATACTTTCAGAAGAACCTACCAACTTTCTACCAGTAGCATCAGCAGCAGCTTTCACACTTCCAAGTCGATGTATGTTTGATGCAAACTGGGTGGTAATAACCCTCCCTTGAGCTGCTGAAATATGCCTCATCAGTGCATCTGCCACAGAAGATTCACTTGTTGTCCTTCCAGGTGAGAGAACATTTGTAGAGTCACTCATCATCTGAAAACAATGTTGATCAATTGACGACTATATTCATTCCTCCATGAAATAGTTTACTGAATTATCCAGTATACATGGACAATTCATGCAGTAACTTCCATTATGGTGAGAAAATATCCTCAGGATATACAAAATATGCCTCAGCAAACTTTACTATCAATATGGATTTTAGACTCTTATATAGTTGATTTTAAAAGCAGATATGATGGAGACCCAATTTTGATTTCTAGACCCAGGGGCATACCAATGTTACTCCTTCTTTTGAAAGTTCTTCCAAACCTTCACGATCAAAACCTTGACCGTCCAGTGGTGACTCGTCAATCTGTTTAGCATAATTTGTTATTCGGCTTGAGAATCTATATATGGAAGAAGAAAAAAAAAAAAAAAAGAAGCTTGTATAAGAAATGTTACCTTCCAGTCCCCGGTATGAAGAATTGTACCATCAGCACAGCGAAGAACTAATCCACAACAGTCAGGAATAGAATGTGTCACTCGGATAGGCTCAATTTCAAATGGCCCGGCCATAAATTTCCTCTTTGTTCTGAACATCTTGAGTCTGGATGGAACAAAAATCCCATTTTCCTTCAGACGTTTCCTAATAAGCTGTAAAAGTAACAACGTTAAAATTTTGAACACCATGGTAACCACTAAGTGTTTTAGAATCTGTGAACTCAAGAGGATAGGCATCTTCATGAGAAAAGACTCATACAGATTGACAGTATGAGGTACAGAAAAATGAGTGGAAGAATAAAGATTGATAGCTGCTAGGCAAGTATTGACATTCTATGAGAGGTCAACATTACTGAGTGCTATTCATTATTACATATTGAAAAAGAATGGGTGGAATAGGAAATGAAGCTCCTGAAAACCACAAAAATTAAAGTTACTCAAGTACCTCCATGGTGAAGGATGATGCAAATATTGGTGTGCTGGGATCCAAAGCTGGGATCACCTGTTTAGAGCAAAAAGATGTATCAACTACAAAGATGATGAAACCCAGGACAATAATATCCGAAACAAGTTTTAGTTCCATTGAACTATAAATAGGACATAATTTACGCTTCAAAGATCTTTGTTTAGCTTTTTCTGGACTTCCAGGTTTTACTGAGCTAAATGGAATTTCAAAGAATCAGAAGGAAACTTTACCCAAGGCAACGCACCAATGTGATCTTCATGGCCATGTGTAATGACAATTGCTTCAATTTTGTGTTTCCATTTTCTGATAAATGTGGTATCAGGTATTATCTTTTGGACTCCAAGTTCATCAAAGCTGAAATCACATATCACATATGATCAAGGGTCAGGGCATAAACAGAAGGAAAAAAAAAACAAGATAAGGATCACTTCCAGAAGAATAGAACCAAATACAACTAGAAATCTACTCTAACTTCAGAAGTTCATTTTCAGCAGTTTTTGAATGTATGGTGAGGTTTTATCCACCCCTTCAGACTATGATTACAAAATCTGACAAATCTAAACTAGATCCATACCAGTAAACCTGTGATACGAAAGAAACTTCCTAAGAAAAGAAACTCTTCCAAATGGAAGAGTAGATCTAATTATCACAAAGATACATCTTTCACAAGTACAAAGAATAACAAACTAGGCCAAGAAACATACTCTGGAAACATGATACCGGCATCAATCAGTATATATCGATCATAATTCCCAACCAGCATGCAATTCATCCCAATTTCTCCCAGTCCACCGATTGGCAAAACACGCAGTGGTGGACCATCTCTCCCTTCATAAAACTGCTCCATCTTTCTCTGAACAGAGTCTTCCATACTTTTCCGAGGCCCCTCCACTCTTCCTGATCTTTTATAATTAGACCCGCGCGTGCCTAAATGAAGCAACAAAAGCAACCATCAATACCATCTCAAATGTTTCAATATTCAATAAACACAGACATCTATCCACCACAAAATTCCATTCGATTTCTTACTGGATATCCGCAACAGCCTCCAACATATAACATTTTCATATGCTTCGAGCACCTTAATTCAAAGGTAAGACATCATTTTCAAGAGAAAAACTTTATGTCAAACTAAGCTTATTCTCAATTCCAAGCAGCTCCATTTATCCACTTCAAAGATAGCAATAAAAGTGAATAAAAATTTTCGAACTCATACACTAAAAACTATTTACTTAATTTCGTATTCTTCCCGGTTCTTCATTTCAATTTACACAACAGTAAAAAACAACAAAACCAAGAATTTGACAGTGTAAAGAAGGAAGCTTTTTTACCGGTTGGAGCAGTAGAAGAGCCGACGGAGCACGAAACGGTGCGGTTTGAAGACTTGGGTCGCCAGAGGAGGCTGTAGGGGAACGGCGAGAGAGCTCCGACGGCGGCCATTTGAGTGGGCAAGGGAGGTGAGTATATGGAGTGGTAGAGAGATAAACCCCCCAAAACCCCTAAATGCATCAGTTTCGAGGTTTCGGGTAGTCGAAACGGCGAAACGAAACCCTTGAAAGACACTGGGAAAATGGAGAGAGAGAGAGAGAGAGAGAGTTGAGAAGAGAAGTGGAGGGAGTTGTGGAGAAGAGGGAGAGATTTTTTGTTTTGTTTTTGTAAAGCTTTCACTTCACTTCACTAACAAGAGAGAGATATCTTTCTTATCATTTTTGGGAACGAGAGAATGCCATAGTGAAGTGATAAACCCTGGCACGTGCGGACCAGCCTATGCTCAAAGGGACATTTCCTTCCCACGCTTTAACACTATTTTCACCTCACTGTGGTAAAAATAAGAAGATACAAATCTCATCTATTGTATTGGTAAAAAAAAACATATATATATATATATATCATGATCAAGACAGCAGCAAAGTTTCTTTTTCTTGCAGCAAAGACGTATTCTGGCCGATATTAGTTTGGCTTAGTTTCAAGACTTTTCATTAGTTTCCAAAAGCAGATTTGTGATTGTGGTGTACACTATTTTCATATCCAGAAAGAGTTGTGTACGCCACATTTAAGTGAAGATTGGTCCCAGATTACCTCCCAGAATGACTAATGGAAACTGCAGCGTACGAGGGAATATTTCATGCATATTCAGTTGGACAAACAAAGAGACTATATTTCTGGTTGGAAGTAGCTTTGGCCAACACAGCCATCGCCCCATCCTCCTCTTCCATAAATGTCATCGCGTATCGGCACAAGGGGCACAACTTACTCTTCCCGAGCCACTGGCCAAATGCAACCACGGCAAGAGACTAAGCACCAGTTGATCAATCCCCCCTTCTACACCCTCAAAACTGAATAATAGATCCTCAGGAGTTTAATGGCTCACACTCCGGCCTCTTCCATCTCTGGCATTGGGTATCTGATCAGAAGCATGTTGCTTGGGATTTCAGAGTCATGTGGCACGGCTCCACATTGGCACACTGCTAACAAAAATAATAGTTCTCCATACAAATGAAGAACTACCCGTTTTTGATGTATGGACAGTATCAGTAACTGCAGTGAATGTCGTGGTCTCCTGGTATGTGTAACTTCTGTTTAATTCTTTCCTACCGATCAAGCGCAGGATAATCTTTACATTGGTTGCGAAATAATACTTCCACCAGTGAAACAGAACTTTAACGTCACACCAGTTACAAAAAAGAGAAATGATGGAAATTGATTGTTACTCCTATTTTGATCAAGATTTAAGATGCGAATGGAAAAAAGTGAAACAAAGGAAAACATGCGACATTCCTACTGGCGCTGCAATGCAGGAAGTAAACAGTCATAAACCCGTTCCAACCGCGAGGTCACACTGAGTTTAAATGCAGTTTGAAGGCTGGGCTTTGCCAGGTCAACTATATCCTGACACAACCACTGCCATTCCCCAGTTGCTTTTGCATGCCCCTTGACAGCATGGTATAGGCGATCCAGACTATACAACAACAATCCGAACATGTCTAGCGCTTCTTTCTCCATCCCTTGATCGATAAAACTTTGATACTGCATAATCCTCTTCTCAACTTCCACAACAAGTAACCTCCTCTGGAGCCGAGCAACTCGTCCCCTTCCTTCTGCTCTTTTATCCCGTTTGAACCATGCACGCACTAGCATTAGCAGAATGAGGGAGAGAAAGAATGCTGGTAAAGCAGCTAGGATTGCAAAGTTTATCTCATTTGCCCTCAGAATCTGGTTCAATTCAAGCATGGCGGTTTCAGTATCGAGTTTTAGCTTCTGAACCTGGATCAGCAAGGCACGAGCCAGCTCGCCATTTACAAGGTTATGAATAGGATGTTCAAGTTCCTTTTCATACCTAGCCATAACTATTTCAAGCATTTCCTGATCAGATGCATTCTCTGGGAAATTTTGCCCTTTTGTCTGCTCACTGAAAGCCAACAACATTCTGTGCAGAGAATTGGAGGTTAATTGCACTTCTTCAAGCTCCATCATTCCTTTGTGCCTTTGCCTGAATGTCTTAAAAAGTTCATCTCTAATAGACAGCAGCGGTTGCTCAACATGATCACGCAAGAAGCTGACGGTTGAATCCTTAGCTTCTCGAACCCAATTATCTATGTCATGACTTCCTGACAGACGACTATGTCTTATGAGCCACACAGAACAAACTGAGAGGCCAACCGCACCACAAGTATAGGGGATCCAATATCGAGTTACTCTCCTTGGTTTCCGATGTTTGTCAACTATAAAAGTTAAGTGAGATTCCAGTTTCTCCAAATTTTGAGAAATCAAATTGATTGAATCCCTAATTTCACAGTCTGTCCACTGGGATCTGTCTTGATTTATCTCGGGCAATTTCTCAAATACTAGGGGAAATGAATAGCTTCCTTCAACAGAAGAATCACTCGGGCGCATTGCATGGAGATGGCCGATAGACGCCTCTAATTTGAAGAACAAGTCATTAATTCTCTCTAATAAGGAGGGCAATGAACTCTCTGGATCTTTCACCAACTCTTCTCCGAATCTTTCAATTTCCATGTAAAACTGGGCCAAAAATGTGGCAAGAGAAGATCTTAAGCTACTTAATACTGCTATCCTCTCAGACATGTAAGCCGATGCAGAGCGGCACATATTCTGTATGGAAGAACCCTCACCATCATATCCACATATCAGTTGGATTGTACCATCAACAAAAGCCTGCGGACCTCTCTGAAGCACCATAAACTTAACTTTTTGAGCTTTTGATCCCTGAAATTCACAAATGTCAAACATGTGTCTTTGTCAGTGTCTGTATGCGCGTATCATATTATCAATATGTGCACAGAGAATAATGCCAGCTATATCATAAACTATGATAAGTTACTTTGGTTAAATCAAAAGAATGGAGACTCTTAACTTCCTCTTCCTCCGATGGCCTTCCCAAACAAGCCGTCCTGTTTACTAGTTTCGGCTCTCCCTCAACTTGCTTCCTATTCCTCATATATCCCGAATATCCAGCTAGTATCTTATATCTTTCTAATACATGTAGGTATATCTCTAATCTTCTTCTCAACTTCACAAAATTTCACTAGAGTTCCGCTAGTATCTGATAGTTTTCTACCTAAACATACATAAATCTATGAAGAGAAGATTAATTTCAGTTTTAATTTTAACTATTTTTGTGTTTAATATGCAATGTGATGGATTTCAATCTTAACACTGAGATTGTAACAATGAGATATGAAACTACTTTCCAAAATTGAATGCTTATTAAGCAGAAGCCAAAACAAGAAATTGCTGACCTCAGCCCTAGACTCCCAAAACTGCAGGTTCTTCTGGACATGGTGCAAATTGGAGAAGGTGTGCTTCAGAATCTCATGTAGAACATCGAGAACTCTAGACGCCTCCGTCGTCGCCGGCTGGCAAGAGTCGAGTATATTAGCCGGTAAGGGGAGCGGAAGACATGCGCGGTGTCTCCGCCGTGATGCGGCGGCTCGGACTCGGATTCTGCGGAGAAAATTGTAATCGGAAGAGGGGAGGAGATCGAGGAGTCGGTTCCAGAGGTAGTGGGAGTAGAAGGAGATTAGGGTTTTGAGGTCTTTGGTTTCGTTTACCTCCGTCGGTGAAGCTGGACTGACCTCCATAGCAGGCAAAGCTTAGTTTCTCAGTGACTAGATTTGATTGAGAAGAAGGAAGAAGGAAGAAGAGAGGTTTTATTTGTTCTATGGTTAACTTGTTCTTCAATAAAACCGAGATTCCGGACTTCTTTCCCAAGAAAATGGGTTCTACTTGGATTGGGCCACTCTCCTCGATTCGGTGGGCAAATTCAAACAGGACGAAAGCCCGACCCATAAGGATAATACTTTGGTAACCATAACCAATAACGAGAGGATACATGTTTAAGCAACGAGAATAATACTCATAGATTTTGCTTCTGTATTGCAGTGGAATCTTCTTCACATTCTTGTCAAGCTCTTTTAGCTGGTTATTGAACACGTGTTCTCTTATTATTGACTATGATTAGCACTCTTCCAGCATAATGTTAGCTGGTAGCCAAATATTATCTAAGGCCTCGTTTGGTTCACGGAAAGGAAAGTAATTCCTTTGTCTTTCCCATGGGAAGGGAAATGAAATTTCCCAACAACTTTCCATTCCGATGTTTGATAACGTAAGGAAAGTTATCAGGAAAGTTGTTAAAAAGTTTGTAAATAATATAATAAAATAAGATGTTGTGAGTAATAAATGCAAGGAAAGAAGAGGGGAAAGTGATTCCTTTGAGATTTGGAAGGAATCATTTTCCTCCTTATTTTCCCTTCCTTCAGGAAACAATTTCATTTCCTTTTGCATCCCAAACACAAGTTCCTTTCCTGATGCTTCATTCCGTGAAACCAAACGTGGCCTAATTGTAAAGAAGAGGGGGGGGGGGGGGTGAAGAAAAAAAATGAAACTGGTGCACAAAGGTGAAGAATTGGGTTAGGTCAGGACTTCGATTCTTCTAACGTAACGTTATGAACAAAAATGTATAGTTTTAGGGACATTCTTCACAGTGCTGACCTTTCTTTGAGGCTTTCGCATTTCATATCATTTCATTGTTGAATTTTTTTTTTTTTCCGAGCATAATGTTGTTGGTTGCATTGCAAGTTCTTGCTTTTTTATTTCCTGCATATTCACAATGGAAACGAGGTTCTGTAGTAAACTGAGAGAGAGCTAAGCAAAGTAGCTTTCAGAGCCTAATAGAGATTAATCTCGGGATCTATGTGATATAGTTATTGAATGTATAGATAACTGTAGGCTAATGCAATTCTTTTCAAGTCCCGAAGGTGAAAATTACAATAATCATACAGACCAAGCCTGCAAACAACTAGTATAAACTCGGAAGCTCATTATCCTGCTGGGCTGGGAAGTGGGAACTAACTAGAACTAGGTCCCTTGATGCGCTGTTGTCAAGTCAAGTTGTCATGTCCAGGGAACCATGGTAGTCCGGGTTGAATGCACTGTTTAGTTTCTGGAATTGAAACAATAGGTCCCAGAAATATACGCCATAGATCTAGTATTATCGTCACCAGCATTGCAGCACCCAGAGCATCAATGGCGGCTCTTGGCAAGTCCCATGCATCACCAGGTTTCTCGTCAATCCTGTGTATATGGATAAACCAACATCAGTAAACTGGAGGTAAAGCATTGAATTGGTCTTCATGAAATTATCTTATGTATTACTCTGCATATGTCTAAAAAGCTGTCTATTTCTTACCTAAGAAACATGGGAAAGCTAACAATGAAGTAGATGGCATAAAACAAGCACCCAACTTTGTACATAATCGCCCGGTCGACAAATTCATAATAAGGGAACTGCACATGTTCAAAGAAAAACGTCATTGTAACAGCATCAGCTCACATAGCTGTGGACAAGTTTTTATGGTTGATTCTTATTATAAACTGGACATTTCAAAGCAACAGTGTGTACAAACTATTTCCTAGTTCCAT
>JANPXK010000901.1:0-22788 GCA_024704745.1 Rosa lucieae
TCCCTCCCTCCCAAAGAATCAAATAAGAGAATAAGAAAATTAATGAATGTTACCTTTTATGGACTGAATATAAAAGGAGACAGAAGCATAACACTATACTTGTCCCTCTCATTTTAAAGTAAAGCAAAAAAACACGATCAGTAGAAAATTTCACTTCAAATACTGGAGTGTTATTCCTTTGACAAAAATGATTAAAGCAACAACTAAATGAAGCAATGCAACCCTTAAAATAATTGCATAAATAACAAGGATAAAGTCGTTAATTAGTTTCCATGGAAGAGAAAGGATGCACGAAATAAAAATTACATACTGCAGATAATCCATAACGACAGGAACTGTTATACTGCAATACAAGTTTCAAGTCTTTTTAACTGTAAGTCTAGCATAAGTGTATAACTACAACTTCACATAGGTAAACAAAGGAGAAGCATTTTGTCATGATATTAAAGATAATTCCATGTGGTAAAATATTCAAAAAACTGAATGCAGAATAAAAGATAATGATCTTAAAGGAATTCGCACCACAAAATGCTTTGATGTCATCATTCAGAATCAGAGAGAACAGCACCAAATCCCACATTGTAAACCATTCCTACATGGATTTTCTACTTCCATGTCAGCATTCAAACTATTCCAATGTCACATGAACAATGTTAGAAAACAGCACCACTTACCTATTGAAACTAAATCCTACATGACTTCCTACACTCAAAAGCTTCCCCATATTTGTAACACCCTAATCCTAAGGCTGCAGGCACAACATTGATGAAGCAAACCCATTAGCCCTTCAACTTGGAAAGGACAATGTTTATGACCCTTCTTATAAGAGGAGTTGGCCTTCCCTTCAGAACCTCCATCATAGCCTTTGCGTTTGGCACAAATCCCTTACTCATCATTACGTCCACCAAGTCTTTGGCCTCCTCCTCGGCTGCCTCGTCCTCCTGCTTCGCAAATCCCTCTATCACTGCAGTGTAGGTAGCAGGATTGGGCCTTATCCCCCTGTCCATCATATCGAGAATGCACTTCTTGGCATCTCCACAGAAATTGGGGTCAATAGTGAGTCCCTTGATTAAAACAGTGTAAGTGTAGGAGTTTGGTGCAACCCCTGAAGCTAACATGCCCCGGTATGCCTCCAGAGCACCCTTGGTCTTGCCAAACTTGAGGTAGGCTTGAATAACGCTGGTGTGATTTGTGACCATGGGATATACACCCGTCTCACAAATGCGCTTAAAAAGCTCGTTAGCCTCGTCTACATAGCCATCATCTATCAAAGCACCAAACATCTCCAATGACTCTTTCTTGGCAAGGCCACCGCCGGCTGTACGCCACTTGCGGAAGACTTTTTGCATCTTCTTGTCAGTGGTCTTGTTGACAAGATCATCATACAACTTCATTGCATTCATTGCTTCAGTGAGGTGGCCTTCTTCAAAGTGATGAACTTTGGACTCAGGGGTAAACCCCTTTGCTTGTATCTGCTCAAGGAACTCCCTGGCCTTCTCCACCGACTCCCGACAGGCAATGGCGTTGAACACAGTCATGTAGGAGGCAGAATGTGGCTTCATCCCCTTATCTAACATTTCTAAAAAATACTTCTTGGCATACCCAACAAAATTAACATCAGAAGATGAGTTTGTTGCAAGTGAGGTGATGAGTATAGTGTAAGTGCAGGAAGTGGGGGCGACACCGGTGGCTATCATCTGCTGGTAGACCTCGAGGGCAGCCTTGGTGTTGCCGGCACAGGCGTAGGCCCGAATGACAATAGTGAAGACGGCAACATCAGGCAGCACGGCAGAGTCAGAGCAAGGCTTAAAAAGCTCTTTGGCTTCCTCAGCGAGGGTGTTATTTGCCAATATATTGAAGAGTTGAATGGCATACTTGTAAGGGAGTCGTAGTCCCCCTTGTCCTCACAGTCTTTGGTGGCCTCCCGAAAACCTTCATTACATGTTTCTTGAGGCCATCGGCGGAAGAATTGGGGAAACTAGTGCCCTCCATTGATTTGATTATTCACTGTAGCTTAGTTGTAGCAGACATTAAAATTAGAAACAACAAAGGTCAGAGCTTTAGGAAAGGTAAGAGACCCAAATTAGTCAGGTCTAAGCGAAGTGGAAATTAGGGTTTTCTATTCTAAATTAAACTAAAAATTATGCCATCACCGGAGTGTAAAGATCAGAAATTTACAGAAAACCGAGTGCAGAAAGGGAGAGGAAAAATATCAGTGAAATGAAGTTAGGTTTTCAGGTACCTATTAGAAACAAATTTAAGTTAAATAGTAGCTACTGTGCGAGATTTAGATCAGTAAAATGTGCTAAGGGTACCCAACAAGAAGACGATGATGATATCGGAAGAAAGCTCACTCACCTTTCTTGGCTCTGCTTTGTGCTTGAGGAGAGGAACAGTGCCGAGAAATGGGTGTTCAAATTTCGGATGTCGAAAAATAAGAAATATTTAATGCTCTCTACCCGCCCATTATATATATCCGTTAAATTAAAACCCTTTTCTTCTTTTTTTTGGTCTTGAAGGTTCGAAGTTTCCACCTGTGTTTTTTGTGAGCATTTGTAGCCCAAGTTAAAACACTCATCCAACTTTTCAAGCTAACATAAGGGCAATAATTTCTTTTCTGTTCTTTAGTTTTAGTATTGTATAATCACAGAGAGGCGAGATACATAGTGACGTTTACGATTTTCTTGGAAAGAGGAGACACCGAATGGAACCCTAGAACGGAGTGCACAATCTTCATATGATGTATGTGTGTATTCTCGAAGTCACTTTACGCTCAGAAAACATAAGCAATTTCACGTCATTGCGATTCAGAGAAACATAAACAACAACGTTGTCGGAAAATTGTGCTTCTATCCTTTTATTTTTATTTTTTTCAATTAGAAAATACACGAATCAAAGAGGTCATAAACACAAACATAAACCCTTAGGTTACATGATGTAGGTAGGATGGAGCGGCTAAGCTCTAATGCAACCTATCATCGGATAGAGATTGCTAGAATCCCTCAGGCTTGTAGAGGAGATGTAAGCAAGGGAACAGCCACTTGAGCTTCATTGTACTACCGTTTGCCTTTTTTGGTTTCAATGGTAACGAGTAACTGGGATAACTAGATTTGCAAATTACAGGATTAACAAAATGTGATACTAAACCATAAGCAACTAGTCTCGTCAAAACGGCAACAAAATGATAGTGGTGATATAGAAGAAAGTAGCGGTAGCACAAGTACTCATGTACACAAGTCGTGTCCTAAACCAAATGTCAGATTACAAGGAAACTGAAACAGTAAAGATTGAACAGAACATTCTGGATTCTAAGATGGAAACAGTAGCTTTCAAAATACTAGATGCCCTGTGAAATGCCAGAGGAAAGCTTGCCTTGGTCTCCATACGAATTATTAACACTACTGCCTGACACGCCATACCATGTAAAACTTCATTACTTCAGCATAGACCAGCCATCGTACAACCACTGTTAGCTTCACATCATCTACAGTGCTTGGCTTTAAAAGTGGAGTACCATGAAGGAATGATGATGCTGCCCGGCAAGAACCAGAAAATCACTTACGCTGCACAATTTATGAAAGTCACATGAGAATGCAGCATTGAGCCAACCTGTGCTTCCAAAGATAGTTCCAAAAGTGTTAATGTGTCCCAGAGCTTTGGATTTCCAATAGTACCAGCAGCATTATCATGAACTCTACAATAAATCAACCCAATAACCATCCCCTGCAGTGTAAAAGCCAAGTAACCATATCAAGCCTGTCACAGAAAACCAACGGGGTTGAAGTTATCTTGAACTTTCCCCGCATCCTAGTTACCTAATGAAAAGAATAATGACCTCACTGTACAATCCAATGCTTGGGAATGCTAAATTGGGAAGGGCCTACATGTTAAAATTGTGAGGATTAACCAGCTAATTGTCCTCATAAACAGTCACGCACTAGAATTTTTCCAATATGACACACCATGCCTACTGAGTTGTAGAATTGTTTTACCCCATAAAATAGATAAATTAAGAGTTTGAGCTGACTTTAGGACTCACTTTTTCCAATGAATGCTTTTGGTTTCGAAATTCTCCTAACCAATTATCCACCAGAAACGAGCAAGAAAATCATAAATTTCCTTGCAGATATCAAGAGGAAGTTGGAAATCACTCAAGACAGAAGATGGAAAATTCCATAGCTTCAGCAACTGCTCTAATAAAAAATTCAGTCCAGGCTTGGCATTTTAACTGGTAAGTTTCACTCTATTATAGTATAAAGGCCTAAATAGCGCTCAGAGACTTCAACTCTAGAATCTCCACCTGCACATCATGCCTTGTAAAATTAGTTTCGATTGCTGAAATAATCTAGTTTAACCTCTATTTATTTTATTTTTTATTAAGGATTTTAGCTATATTTTTCAACTGAACATTTCTTTCTTTTTCTTTTATTAATATTTAATCCCCTTTATCCAAGGATACCAGAAAAAATAAGTTATGCCCAGAAAATGTATATGGGGTAAGAATGCAAATGGCTTTATGGGATAAATTGGGATATCTGAAGCCTTTAAAGGTCGTTATGTACTAAACTCATACTCATAGAGGAGACAGAGTCATGGTGAGGGGTGTGGTGCATCTTATAAAATAACTGGATTGCAGAATCAATAAAACACAGAGTGACAACAAGGGAATGATAGATTCATATAGAATACTCATCAACATTAGACTGGAAAAAAGAATTTAAAAAAAACAATCAAAAGCATTTGACATTGTAATACAAAAACTAATAACATATATCAAAAAGATAAACCGCATTCATCAATCGTATACCTCAATTTCTAGCTTAGTCCCAGGTGCAACCATGCATAATTTCAAAATAAGTACAAACCTGAGGAACTCATACCTCAGCCAAATATGATGAATTTGTTTCCAAAGGTACAGGCAAAATTCAAAATTAAAAAGGTCAGCAGAAATTACCAGCCATCTGCATAATCCTTGGGCTCTTCAGGTGTTATGTTCCTTAAAATCATAGCTGCTGATTAAGAATAGGGTCTTCGGGAGCTCTTGGGGATAGATATTCAGAAACACCTGAAACATAACCCTTCACCCAAGAAGTGCCGCGTGTCAACCAACCTGCTTCTTCTTGTTCTTGTACTTGAAGCATGCTCTTCTTTTCTTCTTCCGCCAGTAACTCTAACCACCTATTGCTCATAAAGACCTTGATGGCTTCAACACCTTGTTGAACTACATCAGGAGGCGGAACCACAAGAGGGTTTCCATCCAGGTTAAGTTTAACCAGATTTTCAAGGCGGCTAAATGTATCTGGAAGAGCATGAACCTGATTGTTGCTGAGATCAAGTTCCTTGAGATTGGTTAGATCACCAAAAGTATCCGGGAGCTCAGTGAGATCAGTAAAATTACTGGCAAGGTTGAGACTCTGGAGACTAGTCAATCGGCCAAAAGCTAGTGGAAGACCACGTAGCTCATTGAAGTGAGCATCCAAAGACAGCAAAGACCTCAACTCACAAATAGAGGTAGGAAAGGAACGGATTTTGTTCAACTGCACCGAAAGCTTCTGTAGATTAACCAACTCATAACCAATGTTGGTTGGCAAGTACGTGAGCTGGTTGAAACTCACATCCAACTCCACCAATGACCTAAATTATTCCAAAATAGAAAACAACTAGTCATTCTATTGATCCATTCCATTTATTTGACTTATCTAGTCGAGACATTTTTCATTTAGAACTCAGTACCGTATTGTAATAATTCTGAAACATACTAAAATACAAGCTTCAGAATGGTGTGATTTACCTGCAGTGGCAGATAGAGTCAGGAAGGGCAGTTAGCTTGTTGCCGGAGACAGTGAGGAGCTTCAAATTTTGCAGCAGCCCAATCGTCTCGGGCAGTGACTCCAAGAGATTGGTAGACAAATTCAGCATTTCTAGCTTCTCTAATCCGGCTATTGTATCAGGAATGGCCTGTTTCACAATCAAAATTTTCAATCTATGATCATAATAATAACTAAATCAACCAAATAAGCATCCACCACAAAAGAAATCAAACCAAACCTGCAGCTCATTGTGGAAAGATCAAGCTGAAGCAATCCACTGATCCGGCCAACTCCTCGGGCAAGAAACGCAAGCTCGATCCGAGAGGTCGACCCGGTCCGGCCCAGTCCCGGACGACGCCTGCTGCAGCCTCCTCATCGACTTGGTCGCTGACGTCATCCACCTTCTCCTCCTCCTCCCCCTCCACCACTCCGGCCTCCGCCGACCGGTAAATCTTGACGAGCCTCTCCTCGGCGTCCTGAGAAGCTTCTCGTAGGCGACGTGCAAACTCCTCCAGCTGGAGGATCGCCATGCACTCTTGCTCTTCTCTCCCCGCCGATTCACGCTTCTCCGTCTCCGCCACGTCAGCACGGCCGGCATCGATGGCGGCGAGCTTGGCCTTGGCGGAGTCAACGGTCTCGTGATCGGGTCGGTCGCCGAGCTCGGTGAGGACGGATCGGGCCTGAGCCACGTCGGCCACGGCGCGTCTCATCGCGGCGATGACTTTCGGGTCGGAGAGGTGGGGCATCCGGTCAGCGATCTCGCTTTGAGCAGCGGCTGGATCGCCGATGTGGATGGACATGAGGTCGGAGACGACGGGGGTGGTTGGCTTGGATCCCAAGGAGGGAAGCCGGTCCAGGACGTAGGAGAGCATCGGGAAGCGGTTCCGATCCATCGGGACGGGTAAGGGTTTGTTTTGATGGGATTCGTTTGAGAAATTGAGAAAGACTGAAACAGAGGGAGAGCGAGAGCGAGAGATTAGAACTAAATTCCTTAAATACCTTCAGGTTCAGACTTCACAGGGTGACTCTCCTCTAGACCTCTACGGCATCACTCACTGAGTCACTGTATCGTAAATATATGACTCGTCATATGATTTTTTTTTTTTTTTTTTTTTTAGAAATAGATAATGCCGTTACTTATTCATGGCCAGAAATTATCTTATCTATACTATTATTAAGAGAAGAAGGTTTGTTAGCCAAAATCTAAAATTTTGACAGAATTGACCCTAAAATATTAATAAACTGACTAGAATCCAAATGCTAGGTACTGAGAAACAGAAGGCTTAGAACTTCACTTTGCCCTTATCCATAGGGTTAACCTCCTGAATAGTAGCAGCAATAGGATAAGTGAGACGCAATGGATCCCCATTCACCTTCTTTTGTGGGCGAGGTTCTTGTTCTTGCTCCCAAGAGGTCCACCTACCTTCTTCAAAATACCTTGCTCATCAAAATACCTTGCTCACTCTCATTGTCAGCTTCAACCAAACCAAAAGCATCTACTTGAAAAGTAAGAAGTTTACCACCCATAATTGTTTTGAACTTCTTTGGGGTGGGAGTACAATCTCCATTCCTATTTCTTTTCTTGTAAACCCTAGTCTCCATCTGCATAACTTGTGCGGGAGTAGTGGAGTCAGAAGCAACATCCATAGATGCAGAACCCGAGGCCTCCACACCATGCACAGCAGCCAATGCCTGCTGCAGCCTCCTCCTCTACCGTGACTTGCACGGTATCAACAGATGGGTCCAAACCTGATGTTGATCTCTTCAACCTCTAAATAACATGTTTCTTTTTCTTCCACAAAGTAGAGGAAGGCTTGGGTAATTCTCTGCTATTCTAGGTCGAGAATGAGAAGGATCCTCCAGATGTAGAAGGACCACCAAAGCGCAAAACCCTAGAAGCGGAGATTGCTGCATTAGGTTCCTCACACTTGGTCCCTGAATTAGTAATAAGGCCATATTGTAAGCGTCTTCCCTTGAGATGTTCAAACTAAAACTTCAATACAGGTTCAACCCCTGCAGTCAAGAAGATCTTCCGCTTAAGCATAATAGGTTTTGAGATATCATGTGAGAAGAAAATATGAATAATTCCTTTATGAAACTCTTTCTTATCATAATCTAGAAAACCTCCCAAGAGATTCCCAATGAAAACAAATTTGTCAGGTTCTTTATACGGCAGAGGAATATCCTAAACCCTAACCCAGATATGAACATGTTTCATCGGAACCTCAGCAATAGGGAGTACCCCGTCGTACTCCTCCAGATAGACTGGAGCACGATCAAAGCACCAAACTCCACCTCTAAGAACCTTATTCCAATCCTGGGTTGATTTGAATGAGAACAAGAAAAGGTTGTCATCTCTTTCCTGCACCCTAAAGTCCCTTACCACCATCCATGTTTGGAGGAAGTGAGACTTGAAGGCTACAGAGTCCACAGGCTTGCAAAGTGAGGGATTTTCCAAGGAGAAAAGATTAGGAGGATTTGCGCACAGGGCCTCCACCAATCTTTCCTTGGTCTGGGGATTGACCTCCATCAGTGAGGGCCAATGAGGCAGCAAAGCTAGCAGTGACAACGTTAATGGAGGCCACAGAGGAGGGAGACGTGAGGCTGGTAGGGGAAAAACGATGAGGTCGCCGTTTGCTAGGGTTTTGGAGAGGAGAGAAAATCTCGTAACATCCACATTCGTTATTGTTAAGTCGTTTATTGAACATAATCCATTTGCAAGGCGCGCATATATATATATATATATATATATATTATAGAATTACAAAATATTGGAATGACTAGTGGTGAACATAAATTCTCAACTCTCCTCCCTACAACCTAACATCACCAATGATGACATCCATGAGTAGCGACAATAACTTTCGGGTCAGATAAAGGGGCATCTGGTCAACGATCTCGCTTGAGCAGCGGCTGGATGCAGATGTGAATGGACACGAGGTCGGAGATAACGGCGGTGGGTGGCTTGGATCCCAAGAAGGGAAGATGGGCCAGGATGTAGGAGAGGATGAGAAGCATGACAAATTCGTATCCATCGGGTAGGGTAGGATTTGTTTTCGATAGGATTCGTTTGAAAAATTAAGAAACACCGAGTGAGAGTGAGAGTAGTGATTGTAATTCCCTTTATATGTTTAGGTTGAGGGGGTGACACTCCTTTACGGGCATCATCCACCGTATGATATATATATATATATATATATATATATGAGTTGTCATATTATTTACTTTTATTTAATAGACTTGCCATGTGGCTTTTGATAAATGCATATATATATATATATATGTGGTATAATGGAGGAAAAAATCCCAAACAAGAACAGACAAACTAGCCAAGATGGCTTTTACATGCTTAGGTCTAGAAACACGTAAAGTATCATCAAGCAACGCTTCCACAACTAAATTAGGAGGACTTTGAAAAGTGCAAATCCTAGAAGCATGATGCACTCGACTTAAGTTCAGAGAGATAATATTAGGTGAGTTATTAGTTTAAGTCTAGCTCCAATTACATGCATACACTTCATGTTTGAAACCATAAAAGATATCAATCAACCAAAACCAATTAATCAATCATTCACAAAAGATAGTGAATCATTTAAGAAAATAAAAGTCTGACTTTCATATAATTGGGGCATCAAAGCAATCCCTAACTACAGTGGATTTAGTTCAACATGGGTTTTGAAATCACAAAGAAAACCATAATTGAATGTTTACCACAAAATCAAAAACAGAGGTGGATGGAGATGATAGCCATGAAGCACTTGAACACAAGTAACTCCAAATGGTGATGATGACGCCAAGATGTTATGTTTCAGGATTTTTGTGATTCTCAAAAGCTCCAAGAATGATGTTATGTCTCGTACCTTAATTTACCCGTTTACAGGTCATTCGTACTACAAACGAATAAAATCTTTACTTTTCACCTTCATTTTGATCATTTAGTGGCTCTAAAAGTTGACTTTTTATTCGACTCAAATTTTTAAGAAGCTTCATTCATGAAAGTTGTAGAAGACGTTAAACCGAGTTCATGGACACGTGGCACGCTAAAATCAGAGTTGTAACGAAGAAGTTATAAGGGTTTCAAGTTAGTGGCAGTTTTATAATTATGTTGAAATCATGTTCTATAAAT
Organism: Rosa lucieae; assembly: GCA_024704745.1. Lineage (NCBI taxonomy): Eukaryota > Viridiplantae > Streptophyta > Magnoliopsida > Rosales > Rosaceae > Rosa > Rosa lucieae. Next base: position 9,937 of record JANPXK010000901.1, read on the forward strand.
AGTAAGCTGACTTTCCATTTCGGGGAGGCCCCCAAAATTTTCAGAATTTTCCTCTCTCGCCGGCGTAGCTTCCCAGCATCGCAACCGCTTCCTCCGGCCACCTATGGCCATGAAATTGGTACAATTCTCTTCATCTTGAAATAAGCTTTCCATCCATATATGTCTTGCATCCTATGATTCACCATAGACAATGAATCGAAGCAAACAAAGTTAGACTCCTTTTTCAGTGTTTTCTTCAAATTCCGGTTAACTCTGGCCAAATTAGAAGGGGAGATCAACTGGGCTTGTTCGTATGGAGATCCTCTACTAACCATTCAAGTTTCACATCTCAATTCAACCTGAGGAAGACGAATTTTGGATTTGAGCGATTTCGGCCTCATTCTTCTCGAGGTAAATTTCAGTCTCTAAACTTGAAAATGGACTTTGTTGCAGTTATGAAAGTTGTTGTGCTTGTTGAGATGAAGATTTTGACATATGTATTGTGACCTGGGTGGAGGTTGGTCAACGGTGCGTGGGCCTCACGTGCCGCTGCTGGTGGCGGCGCGTAGGGGCGCGTGCCGCTGCTTCTGACCTTCCATGTTGTTCCACTGTGCAAAGCACGATGTTACAATTGTGTGGACACAGTTTGATAGGAATATCCGAATATGTCGAATTTCAAGATCGATTGGAATTTCTGAAGTTTCAGAAATTCAGGTATGAATTCTTAACGATCCGACCGTTAGATCGTTATAATTTTTGATGAGCATGTTAGAAATATGGAGTTTAGGAAATCCTTGAAGTTTGAGACGATTCCTATTTGAGTTCAGATTTTGCGATGAACTATTAGTTAGCTGTTTTGTTTGAATTCGTAATTAGTTAATACTAATTCATTTCAAACGAGAGTCTCGGATTTGAGTGTTAATCATGACTTGCTATCTCTTGAACTCAATTTCGCATGTGGCTGATGATCTTTTATAAATATTCAGATTATATTTCTTGTGATTTATGATTGTCAATAATTAATTGAATTTATGTGTTAATAGTGATCTTTAATTTCCGATGAATATTATGAATCTACGTAATTGTTATGATTGTTGGGTTTATTGTATGATCGTGGACGTATTAATTATTGATCGAGTAGTATTATATTGTGGTTGTAATAATTGTTTCAATTGGTTGTGATGATCGTTTGTTGAGATTGTTGTTCGTGAATTGATTGAATGACTTATGTTGTTGGAGACATTAGAAGAGAGGGGATGGATTAGTGGTCTCGATCAGTGGCACCAGAACAGAGGGGATGTACTGATGACTGAGATTGTTATTGTGGTACCAGGAGAGAAGGGATGTACTGGTGACCATCCATAGGGAGACACTAGGAGAGAAGGGATGTACTGGTGACCATCCATAGGGAGACATTAGGAGAGAGAGGATGTACTGGTGGTACCAGAAGAGAGGGGATGTACTGGTGGTCATGGTTGTCGTAGTAGCACCAGGAGAGAGAGGATGAACTGATGGCCGTGATGATTCTTGATTCTTGATCCCACATGCACATATGGATTTTCATTTTCCAAACCATGAAATGCAAGAAGGAGTTGAACAATGCCAGCTCTAAAATCAATGTTGGGCATGTTAGGTGGTAACATGATGCAAGAAGGCTGAGCATTACGTGCAGGATGCAAGTAAGTCTGCAAAGTTCTAGGTGGAGGAGGTGGGGGAAGCAGATTATTGTTGAGCACATTATTCAGAACATTGTTTTGGTCATTGTTTACATTATTATTTTCATCTTCTTCCATGTTTACAGATGATGCAGATGAACTCGAAGACTCAAACAAAGTTTCAGATTCGAGCTTTTTAACAAATCTACCTAATTGGTCTCTATAACGCATAAGAATGAAAACAAATTAACTAATTTAACTAACACTAACAAAATTAAAAAGAAATGGAACGAATTTACCAAATGTAGAAATATTCTGCGTGCTTCGTCAAACGCTCCCCAGCCACTGGCGCCAAAAATTGCTTGCTAATCCCAAGTGTAGGATTCGTGTAGTAGTATAAACTCAAAAGTATGAGTGTCGTTCCGCCAAGAGCAGTGAGAGAATACACAGAATTATAAATAAACTGAAAAGAAAACAATTTAAGTGAGTTTAGTTGAAGAGAATTGAATTCAATAATGACGGACACTAAGGTTTCGGGGTTCCACCTTAAATCTCCTATGCAATCATATCAATTCGACTCTTTTCCTTATAACTTATTTAAGAAAACTGACACTAAAGATGAATTCAATTTAAGGTCGTTCAAATACACAAGGCCCAATCAATTTCTCCAGGAATAGTTCAAGATAAACTGTGTCTATGGCAACAACCTATCAAGAAATAATTCCAACGAAATTGTTTATCAACCTGCAACTCTACTTAGTCTCAAAAGCATGGATATTTTTACTACACAATAGGAAAAACATGGCTGATCCTATGAAATAGATTATTAAATACCCATCAATCAATCAAAAAGTAAACACAAAAATTAAACTTGAACATCCAAAAGCTGAATTTGCATTGAAGTTCTTGTCGAATCGAACTAATAAAAACTACATAGGGAATCCAAGATTTCTCCCCTAGCCTTAGCTAGGAGATTAATTCTTCATGAGAAAAATGAAAGCCACAAAATGATCCATGAGTTTGGAGGAGTACAACGTAGCAAATGAACTGAGGTACGTAGGAGGAAAAGGAGAGAGAGGAAACCAATCTGCCGAACCTTTTCTTATATGTTGTTGATTGCCCAACCCTTTGTCGACATCTAATGCCTGAAGACATCCTCTTTTGAATGAACTTCCTAATTTCACGTAGCCCAAAATCCCCCAATTCATGAAGAGATTAAATTGTAATTGAACTCTTCTTTCTACTGACTTCAAAGAGCTTGTAGGATTTGGGCTCTTCATAATTGCTAGGTACCCCTTTAGTCCCCCTTAATTAGAAGGCAATTGAATCTGAGTATTTGGAGAGGTGCCTTCAAATGATTAGAAGAAAGGATGGAGAACAGGTCGCGTGGAACACTTATCCCCTCCTTAAAGATAATTATACAAGGCAATTAACCAATAAAGTCAACATGTCCACGTCCAAGTACAGCAACTCCTTTGGGCCTTTAATTGTCCAATTCCATCATCCAAGTCTCAGACATAATAAATCAAGAATATGATATAATTAAATTAATTTAGGCCAACAAAATACTCAATAGCTAAGCAATTATGAAGATATAACTGCATTTTTGACCACTTATCAAGTATATATGTAAGTATAGTTTGAATTATCGAGGTCGACTAATGCTATGGCAGGATGAGAATTATATTCATGTATAATGAATTTGTGTTGAATATGTGTTATGATTTGTTATATTTATAATTCACAGAGACCTGAGAGGCTGTGACCCTTGTTATGTTTCAGTGGGTGGGCGGTTGTGGTTATGAAGAGCAGGTAGCTAGGCTCCAGTGGTTGAAACTCGATTTGTATGATTAGAAGTGTTCAGTTGTTTTTTGCAGGATTGGGTAGTCCATTTTTAGGGGAAGTGCTGCTGAATTTTCAGTAAGATTTCTCCTAAGGTGGGCCCCGCAAGACTGCTTCTAATTTCAGGGTGAATTCCAGGGCGGGTCCTATCAGAAGAGCTAGGGCACAAGTGTATGTTGTAGAAAGAGAGAGAGAAGATCACACAGAGCCGTCAAGGGTTAGGTTGAAGAGCCGTTGAGGGTACGGCGACTGCTTGTTAAGAGAGAATAGCCACTAAGCACGGTTAAAACACTCGGGTCGAATCAATAAACTAGCCGCATACTATTACTCTTCTAAGCCGAAACCCTTCTTGGCAAAGGTATATATGAAACCCTCTTGGCAAAGTTCAATGGCACAAAGACGTTCTTTTTATATGCTTTACTTCCATGAATTCTTCTTGAATTCCAAGTCTCCTTTAAGTTTCTGATTGATGCATAAGTAGACCAATGGAACCACACCAGCTTATCTAATTGCATCATAAAAGCTTGAAAAATAAGCCTAATAGGACTTGTAGGATTATTGAAGCAAACTTCTAGGTTCCTCCATTATTCACGAAATCATTCCCTAGTTGCATCAGGAATTGCTTCTTGAGTTCTCCTTCATTAATCAAGTTTTCATATTGAATCATGGTTTTAGTTTTCCATCTTCAGCACCACATGTGCCTTGCACATGCTAGGATATGCGTTTTCTTCTTGTTACATTGCATATGCTTCTCACATGCTTATCTCCTTTATTTTTCTCTTTGCTCCATAAGACATCTAAAACAATAAAACAAAGTTAAAACTATAAATAAGAAAATTAGCATAACAAAATATTTATATAAATTGTCGCATTTTATGCTTCTATCAGATGACTAAACTTGTTGGGCTTCATTATACCTAAAAAGAAAATGTCTACGGTTGCTTCTCATCGGAACAAGGAAAATAACATGAAAGGAAGAGGCTTTAATTTATTATAAACCAGGATAACAAGATGATCAAGTTCAAAGAGTGATCACTTGGGTACTTCATTAGTGTTAAAATCATCATCAACGAGTTGAGGAATTAAAAAAAAGGGCAAACTACTGTTTAGTCCCTGAAGTATGTCTTCGTCCTCGTTTCAGTCCCTGCCTTTCTAATTTAATCCCAAAAGTCCCTGAACTCACAATTTCTGTCCAAACTAGTCCATTCCCTCCGATTCTTCCGGTAGCTGGATGACGTGTCAGTTTCCTCCTCCTCCTTTTTTTTTTTTCTCGTTTTATCTCTCCTTCTTCACCTCCTTTCAGACTCTCCCACTTTCCTCTCAAACTCTCTAGTCTCCCCCTGTGATAGACCCAATCCCCGCCCAATCACGCCATTTTCCGATCGTATGAACTTCATCTGCGCTGTCCATTTACTTCCACCCACATCACCAGATCGTCCTCTACAATCTCGATCCAGTCCTCCACAATAAAAAAAAAAAAAAAAACAGAGCCCATTTCAAGAACTAATCGATTATCTCCTCTCTTAGATTTCTTGAATTTTTATAGCCACCATCCCCTTCCTGGTTTGGTGGGTCGATAAACGACGGTGGTAATGATGTCGGGGCCCAGGTGATGATGTCGGGTTTGATCGAGATGGGCAGCGATGGCAGGTCGAGGTTAAGGAGGACTGGCGGCCGAAGCTGAAGCGGAGGTTGTTCTGCCTGGGGTCGAGCGAGGACTGCCGGCTGAGGTTACGCCGGAGCGAGCCGGTCGAGAACTGCCTGGAAATGCCTCGCTTAAGCTGCGCCGCAATGTTCTCCATTTTTAGCGATGACCAATCCCAGGGCTGCTGCAGGCAGCTGCTCTTAATGTTGTTCCACAGAATTGCGGTGGCGTGCGTCAGCGAAACATGATCAGCATTTGATCGACAACGCTCCTGGCCTCTCTTGTTTTTGGCTTTGGCTTTGGTGGTAATGGCGGTGGTTCGGATCGAGAGCTTAGAATGGGAGTGAGAGAAGCTCTCGATGCCGATAGAGAGAAGATGAGAGATGGATATTGGGTCAGAAAAGAGAACAAGGAAGAAGAAGAAGAGAGATCCGAGTGATCCGCGTCATCTGAATATTCAAGGAAGAGAGAGAAACTTCTTAATGGTGGTCTGCTATCCGTCTCCAGTTTCCACACACAGGAGAGATAAAACGAGAAAAAAAAAAAAAAAAGGAGGAGGAGGAAACTGACACGTCATCCAGCTACAGGAAGAATCGGAGGGAATGGACTAGTTTGGACAGAAATTGTGAGTTCAGGGACTTTTGGGATTAAATTAGAAAGGCAGGGACTGAAACGAGGACGAAGACATACTTCAGGGACTAAACAGTAGTTTGCCCTAAAAAAAACTTACTAATCACGACATTGTTGACCGTTTGACTTCGTTGGCCGAGAAAACGTGTCAATTTCCTTACGCGGAAAAATAACGGTCATATTTCTCTCCCTGTGTCTATTAAATTCCCACTTCACTCTCTCTCTCTGCTTCAATTTCCCCCAACGCAGAAAGCCCTAATTCCCAACCCACAAGGAATTTAGGGATTGATCTGCGTTGGAATTTGTGACGGAAACAATGGGCGATTCTGTTTCAGGGTTGATTCTCCTCTCCGAGGTTGCAGATCTTGCTGCGTCTGATTCCAACACAAGGGCTTCTTCTTCTTCTTTGAAATCTTGCGATGTTGCGATTCAGATGTTGATGGAGTTCAAGACTATGAAGAAGAAAGGCTTGCTGGCCGCTCATCTGGAGAAGGCCTTCTTCATTCCCAAGAAGAAAAGGTCCAATCTTTCTATTTCTATTTCTAAGAGGAGGACTGACTTGTTGGCTTTCTGTATACCCAAAAAGAAAAGATCTAATCTTGTTTCTCATATTGTGATGAAAAGGAAGAGATCTGGGGAGCAAGATGGTCAGATTCCAAGACTAAAGAGGCGGAGAACTATTACTGGAGATGACTTGGGTTCTCCATTGGCCATGCCCTCTCGTTCTCATCAAGAAATGAAAAACATGATTAGCAGCCACGTCCCACTCTGGTCATTCCAAAGGAAATCCCCGCTTCGATTTTCCCTCATCAAGCTTCATCTATCTGCCGCCAGGACAACTGCGGTTAGTTAGTGCACATTTTGAGGTAGTTTATTCTCTGATTGGGTTTCTTGCTATGAAACCAATCTCTAGTTTGTGCACATTTTTAGGCAAATTTAATTTTAGATACTCATTGATTGAATTAAGTTTTTGTGGTCCCTTTCGTCTAACCATCATCGGTTGTTCTCTGATTTCAACCTTACAAACAAACAGATTTTAGCAAATTAGAAAGGAAACATCCTATGGACATACATATGCAAAATCTTCACAAAATCACATAAGAGGAAAATTTACAGTGGATATTTTTTGTTAAAGGTTCTTGGATTACTTTTGCTATTTAACTGTTGCAACTGATCAAGTTGATTAGTGAACACTTGCATGACCAGAGATGGTATTAGTGAGAAGGGAAAATTTCGCAAACAGTACACCAAGTAAAGGTCACTAATCATTCTTATACATAAAGTTCCAAACCAAACATTTCGGTACACGAAATCTGAAACTCGCCCCACTATCAGTACACAACGTAAATTTTTGACACCAAAATGTCCATTATGCCCTCAGTTCTTTTTTTTTTTAATAATTTTTTTTCTGTTATTTTTTTTCCCTCATTTTTTATGCTATTTTTTTCCTTCGTTTTTTCTGTTATTTTTTTCCTTCGTTTTATCTCTTTCTTCTTTTTTCTCGGGCTCACTCCCTCGCTTCCCTTCCACCGCCGCCTTCCTCACCTCCACGCTCACTCCCCCCTCCTTCCAACGCTGCCCTTGCCCTCCAATTGGTGAGATTTATGGTCCTACAGCTTTATTGTAACTCAGCCAATATTTAGTCATGTGAAAAGAAAGAAAGAGATAAAAAATGAAGGGAAGAAAAAAAAAATAACAGAAAAACGAAGGAAAAAAAATAACAGAAAAAAAAACTTTTAAAAAAAGAACTGAGGGCATAATGGACATTTTGGTGTCAAAAATTGACGTCGAGTACTGATAGTGGGTCAAGTTTCAAATTTCGTGTACCGAAATGTTTGGTTTGGAACTTTATGTATAAGAATTATTAGTGGCCTTTACTTGGTGTACTCGTAAATTTTCCCTAGTGAGAAATGCCGGTGATGCTGTAGATTTGAAATTCGTCCTCCTGCTTTTTTATTTTTCTCCATTTTTGATAGTTACATATTGCTGTCATTTCACTTATCTTTTCCTTCTCTATTAACACTGTTAATAAAAAATAAAAAAACAAAACAAAACAAAAAAATATAATCTTTGTTTAGTATTGTGAAGATATTGAAAGCCAATGTGGATACGCTCCGTAGGGGCTCATTCTCTGAAGTCTGACCTACATGCGAGGTTGGACAGACATATGGCTTCACAGGTTCCAGGTAAATATGCAAGTTTCTGTGTTGAAAGTGATCTGAAAATTACCTCTGCAATCTGAATTGTGTGAAGGATTATTACACCCACCTTGAGTATGAGAATTTTCCACCAGTTTGCTATAAATGTTGGTCATGAATTGGCCATGTTAGAGATGGTGTGTTGAGAATGATGTTTCTGAGGTGCCTGTGACTCCTATGGATAATGTTGTTGATGTTCCTACGCCTACTAGCTCTAGCTCTTTACCTTATACTACTGTTGGGAAGATTCTGAAGGATGCTAATATGGTTGCTTTGGGGCTTTGGGATCATGGAATGTTCAGAGTAAAGGGAAAGGCTTAAGAATGTTGCTTCTACTGTTCCCCTGCCTGGGAAGCTACAGAGTTCCTCCTACTTCTATTAAACCTACTATCTCCTTTATGCGGAAAAAAAAAATATTGCTTTTGGACCCAGATTTCATGTGCTTCAATCTTGTAAGGATTCTGAGGTAGTCATGAACACTCTAATGCGGGCATGTGTACTCAACCTGAGATAGTCCAAATTTGGAGGTCTGTTCAAAACAAGGGGAATATAAGCACTGAGGTTGACAGAATTACTTCTAGTGGTGCAAGGAAAAATCAGTGTTTTCAACTTGATCCTGTTGAGTCTAAAGGGAAATCTGTTGCTTCAGCTATTGTGGCCCCTATGCCTGTTTCTATTGATGCTCAAAATCTCGCACCAAGAAAATGGGCTGAAAAGAAAACTATAGGAACCTCTGAAACAGATTTCACTTCTCTCCCTGCTATTGATGCTGGTTCTAGTAATCATCCTAGAGCTGCCATAGGTAGTTTAGCTACTTGAAATACTTTGAGCACTATAGTGATTTATATTTCTACTTTTTCTATTACTACTGATCGCCTTAATAGTGGCCACTGCTCTCCCAATATCCAGCCCTCCAGTGATGCTAATGGTCTAATTAATGGAGAATGTATAGATCCTGTTAAGGTAATTTCTTGTGATGATAGTGATGATACATATGTAGCTGCTGCTTATGCTAGTGATGATATAATGAAGGGTAGGCTGCTGCTTATGCTAGTGATGATATAATGAAGGGTAGAAACACTATTCTCTCTAAGCTGGTTTTATACCTTAGCAGCCCTTCCCATTTTAACTAGTTTCAATGAAGATTCTCTCGTGGATTATCAGGGGTGCTGGTGCTATAAACTTCTCTACTATTTTATTAGTGATTTTCAGTAGATCTATATCATTGATATATTGATTGTGTTGGAGCATAGAATTAATGGTGAATGCTGTCAATAGAGCTGCTGATGGTGTTAAGCAGCTTGTTTTTCTTAATTATTACATAGTGGAGGGACACACTTGCCCCTGTCTTTTCATGATGGAAATCATCATCATGGCCAGCGCTGCAGCCCAATCCAACCGGAGATATGATACATATACACTGGATCAGAATCGCATCAACTTGGAAGGGGATGGTATTAGTGAGGTGCAAGGCTGTATTGGTATGGAACCCCCCTCCCAGGACACTGGATCAGAATCGCATCAACTTGGAAGGGGATGGTATTAGTGAGTTGCAAGGCTGTATTGGTATGGAACAGCAGCTCCCCCTCCCAGGATGATGCAGATCAAAAATTTAACCTTGCAGGTGATAATTATGTCATTCATATGGATTGTGCCTACTTCCAGTCTGATGGGTTTAACAACTTAAAATTCTGCTTCGAAGATCAGTACTAGACAGTGTATACCAGTGGTCATCTTTGTCTCAGCTACTAGCTGACCTTGGAGCCAATGATGGTCTATTATTTGGTTGGTGATGAAGGTTTAGATCAATTGATGCTCAATTGATGAAGCATATTAGATCAAATCATGATAGCTGCTAATTTGTTCCTGTCACTAGTTGAATTTGCTCTGTGCATATGCAAGTCTAGGATTGTTGTAGATGTTAAATCTTTTCAAATTGTTATTACCACTATTACTTAAGTAAATAATATTATTTTATTGTTATGTGAATTGGTATCAATTTGATGGCACTTTTACTGTTCAAGAAGAGTTCCTTATATACTGAAGTTGTTGCTCTAGTAAGTATAAATTTAGTAGAATTTTGAATTACATTCACTGATGATGATGCTGAATGCACAAATAAATTTTTTTTGGCAGCTGAAATTCACAAATAATTAAAAATACAAACTGCAGACACTTCAAAACCTCAGGAATTCCTTGAACTAGACTCCGGAGTTTCATTTTTGGCCCAAAAAAAAAAAACTCCCGAGTTTCAAGCTTGCTTTTGTTCCCTCAATGTTTTTTTTTTTTTTCAATTTCGGAAATGTAAATCTAGCATGACAACAATTACAGGTTGTTTGTCCTTTTGGAGATACCAAAGGAGAAGCATCTCTTCATGCCCAACCCTTCAAAAGCTGATAATATCATATGGCTAAAAAGTTTTAAGAAAATGAATGCAGAACACCAGAATAAAAGAAGCAGAAACTGAAGAAATTAGCACCACAGACTACTTCGATTTCAAAATTAACAAACAGATAGAACAGTGCAACATGATTTTCTACCTCAATTTTAGCATTCTCACTTCTCCAATGTCAATTTCACAAAACATTAGTATTGCCATCCTGTAATTTCCCATATATTCCTAAAGCTGTTGGCATAACCTCGACGAAGCAAAGCATCAGCCCTTCAACTTGGAAATACAATGTTCAGGACCCTTCTTTTTACAGCTGTGCTGCCCTTTAAACCTTCTTCCATCATAGGACCATGGGAAGTATGCTCCTTGGCTAGCTCTATATTGCCATCCTCCAGCAAAAACGTGTACATGTTCCTTGACTCTTTGGAGAGGAAGTTGGGGTGGATGCTCCACTTGCAGAAGACGTTTTGCAAATTATTCAGTTATGCTTTTCTCGAAATCATCATACATCTATATCAAGTCCATTGCTTCTGTGAGATAGAGCAACCAAGATTTCCATAGAAGTACTTCTTGGCATACCCAACAAAATGGACATCAGAGAGGTGTAACGCAAGAGCTGTGAAGATTATAGTGTAGGTGCAGGAGGTGGGGGCGACTCCAGTGGCTATCATGTGCTGAAAGGCCTTAAGAGCAGCCTTGGTCTTGTGGGCAGCGAAGTAGTCCCCATTGACAATGGTGTAGACGGCCATGTCAGGGAGTTTGGCTACCTCAGAGAGAGCCTTAAGGAGCTGTTAAGCATCATCAAGGTAGGAATCGGCTAAAGATTTGAATATCTTAATGACTTAATCCCATATTTGTTAATGGAATCGTAGTCCCGAATCATGTCAAATTGTTCTTTCAAGTCCTTCTCCTCATCCTGGAAGACCTTCATCACATGTCTCTTGAGGTGAGGTCATCAGCATAAGAACTGTGAGAACTAGTGTCTGCCATTAATTGATTATTCCCTGTAGTTTAGTTGTAGAAGAAACTAAATTTGAAACAACAAACATAGGAGCTTAAATCAATGGACTGGAGATAGGGTTTTCTATATTAAAACATGTATATATTACCTGTATAATCATGCTTATAATCAAGAACAGAAAGCATCACTCAACAAACAGCATTCAATATCAAGTACTACCCTAGTGACGTCCTCTCGGTTCTTTGGTATTGCATTAAGCAAACAACATTCAATATAAAGTACTACCCTAGTGATGTCCTCTTAGTTCTTTGGTATTGCATCAAGCCTCTAAGCCCTCTTCTCTGATCAATCACTGTAGATTATGTAGGCAATCTCATAATGTGTTGATTGCAGGAAACTCAGTCCTAAAGGCCTGGCTTACTTCCTAAATCATGTTCACCTAGCTTTTCTTCACCAAGTTAGTGCACATTTTTAGGCAAATTTAATTTTAGATACTCAATGATTGAATTAGGTTTTTGTGGTCCCTTTAGTCTAACCAAATTAAACATTCATGTATGGTTTCTTATACCCAATTGATGACAAATCTTCCTCTTTTTGTTTCCTTTTTCTCGAGTTCTGTACCCTCTCTTGTCTTTCAGCAGAGACTTCCAGCGAAGAAGAGATCATGGTTTTCAAAGCTGGGGTACATTCTTGAGACAACCATAAGAGATTGAGTAAGAATTAATAGATATATGTTCTGATTAGTATTTACCAGATCATTAGTTGTTCTCTTTTTCATCACACTAGCTTCTGATTTCAACCTTACAAACAAAGAAACCGGTTTTAGAGCATTAGAAAGTTATACATTGCTGTCATTTCACTTTATCTTTTCCTTCTCGATCTATTAGCACTGTTAGAAAAATCAAAAGAGAAATAAATAAAAAACCTTTATATATAAAAAAAATCTTTGTTTAGTGTGAAGGTATAATGAAGGGTAGAATATTTCCCTGCCCAGTAAGGTTGTTCATCCTACTTCTTCTCTTAGATCTGCTACTTACGAAAGAACACCTTCATTAATTTGTAGCTTCTATTGCTAGTGGATCTAGGTTTGAAGTGCTTCAATCTTGTTAGTGTTCTGAGGTAGTTGCAAACAGCACTAGTGTATCCATGAGTACTCAATCTGAGAATCTGAGATAGTTCAAATTTGGAGGTCTGTTCAAAAGAAATGGGAAATTTAAGCACTCAGGTTGAGAAAATTACTAATAGTGATGAAAAGAACCATAAGAGTTCTCTTCCTGATCCAGTTGGGTCTAAAGGCAACTTTGTTGCTTCAGCTACTGTTGCTCCTATGTCTGTTTCTGTTAATGCTCAAGGCCACTGGTGGTAAGAAGGTGATTTCTTGTGATTGTGAGAGTCATTTGTGCCTCATAATCAGGCACTGTAGCTGCTTATGCTAATGATGATGCTATGAAGGAGTTTTCTTACTCAAGTAGAATCATGTCTTCTCTTGGAGTTCCCAGTCTGAATGTTGGAATGCTGGTGCTAAACTTCCTCTAGTATTATTAGTGATT
>JANPXK010000902.1:0-12768 GCA_024704745.1 Rosa lucieae
TGGAAATGAACTCACAAATGGAAAGAGGAGCTTGCGAACATCAAGACGAGCGAATATGAGAGAAAATGGCCCACACATTTGACAGAAATAGAAGAAGAGAAGAAACAAGCTTTCCTAGTCCAACCAGGAAATCCTACAAAAGGAGGGAAAGCTTCCCTAGAAGTTTCCAACGCAACCATGAAAAAGAAATGGAAAAATAAAGTGTTTTGCGTTGGAAAATGAGAAGGCTTGAAGATGAAGAGCACGAGGCCCAAAACTCTTTGGATTTTCGGCAAATTGGATCAAGGCCCATCAAGCCCATACATTAGGGTTTGTGACGCAAACCCTAACCCTTAAAGATGTTTTGCCGTGAATTTGCAAGAGAGAAACAAGGAGAGGCGTCCAAAAATCAGAAATAAAAGGAGATTTTCTAGGAGATTTTCTAGGTTTTTTTTATGGAAATAAATCAAGAGATAAACCCTAGAAGACTCCTAGCCGTCCAAGCCAAGAGGAAAACAAGGGAATGCCGTGCAAACCCTAAGGAATTCGGCCAAAGATAATGAAGAGAAGAACTAGGGTTTTGCCGTGAGGAAAATCAGAAAATAAAGAGATTTCGTGGAGATTTCTTAGGGAGCTTTTAAAGGAAAGTGAATTTTGTTGAACACAAAAAGCTCTCAAAGGAGTCTAGGTTCGTCCCCCTTTGTTCTCTAAATATTGTTGCCGAAATTGGTGTATGAAAATCAGAAATTCTCTATGTATTTCGGCAAGAATTATTTAGGGAATAAATATTGGAATTTTGTGATTGGTTGCACCACTTCATAGGGCTTATGTGGCAAGAATTCATTGGAGGAAATGATGTGGAGGAAGGAAGCCTTTGCCGTGAGTTTCTCTAGGGTTTTGGACGGATTGGACACCTAGAGGCCGTGCCCTATATATTCATCTCTTCTCACAACGTGAAGGAGTTCCTAGTTCCCACTTTTGCGTTCATACACTTTAGAAAAAATCAGAAAACTCTTTAGCCTAGCCGTGCTCCTCTCCATCCTCTAGGGCAACCACGAAGTGCAAGCAAGGCCAAGGAAGAAGAAGACAAGCCGTGAACACCATCCACCCTCCACCTTGAAGATTGCTTTCGAAATTCAAGAGACCACATCATCACTTCATCCATCTCATCTTCATCACGGTGTAATCCGATTATCCTTGTAACTTTGTTTGTATTTTCGTTGGTTTGCCTTAGTTGACACATATGTATGAACGAATATTGTTTTCTGAAATTTTATGATTAATTGTTAATTTTCAGATTCATATATTGTGATTTATGGTTGCTTTTGTGTAAGTGTTTGATTGAATTTGCATGATAGAAATCGTTTGTATGATAATCTTGAATGGTTCGAAACATTTAGGGTTTTTATGTGAATGTTGCTACGAATTCGAGAACATGAATCAACTTTTTGGTTTGTGTTCTTGAATCAATAAGTAGTAAAGGTTTTGTACAAAAACCGAAATTTAATCAAAGGAGATTGCAATTAGTGAACTTTTTCATACTAAGTTGCACATTTGAATTGATAGCCTTCCTTGAACTTCTTGCGTTAAACATGTGTGATTGACTAGCTTTCTAGGGCTTGAATGCATGTTTGATAGGATTAATTTAGGTGCTTTCACTTAGGTTAATTAGCATTGAAAGTAAAATATGGGAAATTGTTTGCTTAGAACGTTTCACATGATCAATTCCTCTTGCATGACTATGATGAACAATGATGAACTTGAATTAACTTTGATTATATGTTTCGATTTGATCTTTGTTCGTGCATTCCATTTGTAATTTTATGTTTTTGCATTTTAATTGTTTTCTTTACTTAGTTTAATTTTCGAAAACCAAAAACCAAAAACCCCCCTAATTTCGTAAATATGTATATACTTTGTTATATTTTTGTAAATATTATACTTTGTTTAATTTTAATTGTTTAATTGTTTGACAATGACAGGTGTACCCTCAATCCCCGGAATAGAACGATCCCTACTTATTATATGCTACTAATGACATTTCAGGGTTAAATTGGTCGCTGCCAAAAGCGATATCAGCGACTATCCCTAGATCGTAGCTCACCAATAGTAGTGGTTTCTATTGGGCTCGACTTACAACTTGTAATCAATTGAGATGTTAACTTTATTTTGTAAAGACAATAAGATACTTGAACATAACCTTCACTTGTAAATTGTGTGTTTTGTATATTTTATACTTGTATAAATTTCTTACGTGGTTTATTTGTGAAGATTGTGGATAGTTTGTAATTTATACTTCTTTTTATACTTGTATAAATCATAAATAGTAAAGTCATGAATAGTGACTCGTGAATAGTAAAGTTGATGTATAAATCACTAATGTGTAATTAACTTACTTTATACTTTACTAATTTCTTTAAATTTTAATGATGTTCAGGATTCCTATGAATGACCGAGTCTTTTGGACCCTCCAAAATAAAGGAAATTGAAGCAAGGCTCACTCGTTTGAAGGGTCCCTCACTCCTTGAGTTCACAAGTCCTTCTCCTTCAACATATAGAGAGTACACATTTAACGAGCAAGGGAAGAGGACCTACTGTTCTGAGGAGTCTACATCACCTACACCTTCTCCATCTCCTCCTTCACGTTCACCTTCACCTGTGGTTTCGTCCAATTCTACACCACCACCTTCACCACCACCTGAAGAAGTCCAAGAAGAGAGAATGGCATCGATTAGGGAACTCTCCACAGCAACTGTTGAAGGAGGACCTCCTTCAGGCATCATCTACCCTGCCCCTGCAGCAGGAAGACAAGCAGAGTTTGAGCTTAAGAGTGGTTTGTTGCACAAGCTCCCTATTTTTCATGGCCTAAATATGGAGGATGCCAACAAGCACATTCGAGAATTCCAATCTGTTTGTGCAAACATGCAACCACAAGGGGCAGATGAGAATCTTCTGAAGATGAGAGCATTTCCATTCTCTCTAGCTGATAGAGCCAAGGACTGGCTATATGAACTCCCTGCAGGACGTATCACTTCATGGGAGACAATGAGGAAGGCCTTCTTGGAAAAATACTTCCCAGCTTCCAAGGTCATCACCCTCAGGAAGAAGCTCAGTGGAATTGAGCAAGCCCATGATGAATCCTATTCTGCTTACTACGAGAGGTTCAACTCCCTACTTGCACAATGTCCTCAACATCAGATGAAGGATGAGACCCTACTTACATGTTTCTACGAAGGACTCTTACCCTTGGAAAGGCAAATGCTTGATGCTGCAGCTGGAGGAGCTTTTGTGGATAAGTCACCTGCGGTTGGGAAGGAACTTATAGCAAATCGTGCCCTAAACTCCCAACAGTATGAAGGTGTGAGACAACCCACTCGTAGGGTAAATGAGGTGAGCACTAGTCCTGCCATTGCGGATCAATTGAGCAAACTCACCCTTCTTGTGAACAAGGTGGCGACTACTCAAGGCCATGGAGGACCCTCTGCTTGTGGGGTATGCTCTATGCAAGGACATCCTACGGATCAATGCCCTCAACTAAGTGAGAATGGTGGTTGGGAGTCTGTGAATGCCATTGGAGGCTATCAAGGGAACCAAGGGGGTCCCCAACGTCCAAGGTATGATCCATATTCAAATACTTATAATCCTGGATGGAGGGACCACCCCAACTTCAAGTGGACCAACAATGAAAATGGTCAGAACCCTCTTGGTGGCGGTTTCCAACGTCCTCAAGGACCTCCCTATCAAAGACCTTACATGCCTCCTCCACAGAACCAAGGACCTTCAATGTCTCACTATGACAAGACGATAGAGGCATTGACTAATTCCACTCAAGCATTGACTAGTGCCACACAGACTCTGCTTCAAGGACAAGAGAACCATACCAAGGACATTGCAGAGCTCAAGAAGCAGATGGGACAGGTGGTGGACTTCATGACCAAGTTTCATGAAACTGGTAGGCTTCCAAGCAACACAATTCAAAACCCAAAGGGAGGCTTTGAAGGTTCCACCAACTGAGGACAAGCGGAAACCACGTCTAGGCTGAGAAGACGTTAAAACCAAGCGCTACTTGGGAGGCAACCCATGCAAATCAGATTTGCTTTCTTTATCCTTATCTTTTATTTTTCATTTTTTTTTTTTTTGTTTTAGTAGTTATTTTCGTAAATTTCATCCCTATATGCTTAAGTGTTTCATTGCATGCTTATTCTTGATTACATTGAGGACAATGCAATATTTAAGTGTGGGGGAAGGGATTTACACTTTTATCTTGAGTCATATATTGAAAAATACAAAAAAAAATTGAAAAATGTCAAAAATTTAAAAATTTTCGTTGCTTTTGTTTTTGTTTTGAGTCTTAGGATGCCCTTTCAACTGTCTAGGATGATTCTATATCTCTGAAATCATGATTAAAAGAGGATCACAAGATTGAGATGATTTTTAAACATGGTATTCTTTGGTTAATTGAGATATATGAAAAATATGTGCCTTGTAGTGGATATGGATTTCGAAACTTTGGTACAGAATATAAAGCATGTTAAGATGAGTTTTGATTCATAAAGCCCATGTGAGATAATTGAGCCATGTCCCTTTTTCTTGGAGTGATAAATAAAAAAAATATATTCTTAATTTCTTGGCGATGTTTTGATGATCTCATTATTCTTTCATCTTGATTGACTACTTGCCATAGATTAAGTTTGATGGACTAGAGAATGCTAGAATTCACTCTTGTGCTTGTTGAGACGTTGTATCAATACATGGCCCTGATTCTGGAAGGGATAGAGGCAACCTAGGAACTACCACCATAGCCATATAAACTTGTGTCCCTATTTGTGCCCGTCATGGGACCCCCCTAGATAAACCCCTTTGAGCCTACATTGAGCCTTTTTATTCATCACCCTTAAAACCCTTAACCATGGAGCTTAGTATAGTTACAATCCTACCCTTTGTTCTAAGGACTTAGTGGAGCTATCTTTTGAGACATACTACATGGGTTTGGTGCTAAGGATGAAGATTGGGAAGAGGTGCAAGTTCAAGTGTGGGGGTAGACTTATCCATAGAAAAATATATGTGAAAGCCGTGAAAAATGAAAGAAAAGAAAAAATGTGTACGGCTAGAAAGAAAAAAAAAATGTATGTTTATGGATTTTAGTCCCCCATACTTAGTGATTTTGGAGTTTACTTTGAATTGAAGGCCACTACAGAAAAATTTGGCCTTTGTCCATTTCACTATAGTTCAAGGGAAGTTTACAATGAAGATTGGGCCCAACATGAAGACATTAGGCCCCTTTTATGTTACCTCTAGGGAAAGTGACGTTTTTGCAATGCCTTGGTGGATTTCTTGAGGCTTCTACATCTATATGTGCTCTACTAGGTTTTTAGGACACTTTGATAAATCCTTACCCTTCATTTCTTAAAACCTTGAGCCTTGGCCCCATTACAACCTTTAAGAAGACCTTCTTGATCCTTAAGATGGGACAGCCTTTGATGTGGAGATAAGTTACAAGAGTTGAACCTATGGCTTGGGTCCATCTGTGCAAGTTGTTGGTATCCTTCATGAGATCTTTAAAGAAAATTATACATGTGCTTTCGTTTCTTACATTATGTGATATACTTGTTATCTTTCACATATACTTGAGTGTATAAGCTTTTAAGCATTGCCATGATCTGAGAGAAGAAAGAGTGGATATACCTTTGTGAGGATTGAATCAAACTTGTTTGAAACATGCTTAACAGAAACCATCACCATTGTTACAACCAAGTCCTACTTGTGTATGTGTAAATTATGTGTTTCAATTAACTCTCGAATGCCTAACATTGAATTTTGGTTAAGTGCTAATCTTGGTGTTATGAAAGTAAGAGATTGCTGAGACAAATAGTTGAAGGGCAATAGAGTCATTGTTTTTGTGGAGTCTTTAATTTCTGTTGAGTCTTAGTGTGATTTTGCTAAGGGACTAGCAAAAGCTAAGTGTGGGGGAATTTGATAGGAGCATTTTAATGCGACGTTTTAATTGCATTTCCCTACATTTCTTGCGTTATTTCCTTAATAAAACCCTGTTTAGGAAAGTTTCCATTCTTTGATTGGGAAAGTTCCTATTTGTAGAAAGTTTCTATTTTTGTAGTTTCTATTTATCATTTTTAGAAAGTTTCCCATTTTCAGTTTAGGAAAGTTACCATTTTTCATTTTAGGAAAGTTTCTATTTTTCTTACTAGTTTCTATTTTCAGGACCTCCGAGCTAGAAAGTGGAAATGAATTCACAAATGGGAAGAGGAGCTTGCGATCACCAAGGGGAGCAAAGATGAGGAACAATGAGCCACAGAAATGAGCAGAAATGAAGAAAAGAAGTTTTCCTGGTCCAACCAGGAAACCCTGTGGAAAGGAGGAAAGCCCACCAATGAAGTTTCCAACGTTACTATGAAAAAGAAATGGAAAAATAAAGTGTTGTGACGTTGGAAGATGACATGGCACAGAAGTGACGCATGGAGGCCCATAAACTCTCAAGACTTGTTGGATTTTCGGCTAATTGGATAAAAGCCCATAAGAGCCCATGGAACTAGGGTTTGTGACGCAAACCCTAGCACCAAAGATGTTGTTGCCGTGAATTTGCAAGAGAGAAACAAGGAGGTGGCGTCCAAAAATCAGAAATTAAAAGGAGATTTTCTAGGGAGATTTTCTAGGGCTATTTTATGGAAATAAATCAAGAGAAAAACCCTAGAGTTCTTGCCGTCCAATACCAAGAGAAAAGCAAGGAATTGCCGTGCAAAATAAAGAAGAAACCCTAGAGAATTCGGCAAAGATATTATCTAGAGAGTTTTAAGGAAAGAAGATATGTGTGGTGACCAAGAAAAGCTCAAAAGGAGTCTAGATTCATCCCTAGAATTCCTAAAGGAAGATTGGCCGAAATTAAACAAGAAAAATCAGAAATTATTTCTTTATTTTCGGCAAGGATTATTTAGGGGATTAATTCTGGAATTTGTGATTGGTTGCACCACCTCATAGGGCTTATGTGGCACAAAACCATTGGAGGAAATTATGTGGAGGAAGCAAGTGTTTGCCGTGAGCTTTTCAAGGGTTTTTGACGTATTGAAGACCTAGGGGCCGTCCCCTATATATTCCTCTCTTCTCTCAACGTCAAGGAGTTCGAAGTTCCCACTTTTGCGTTTACACTTTGAGAAAATAATTCAGAAATCTCTATAGCCTAGCCGTGCTCTTCTCCATCCTCTAGGGCAACCACGAAGTGCAAGCAAGGCCAAGGAAGAAGAAGACAAGCCGTGCACACCTTCCACCCTCCACCTTGAAGATTGCTTTCGAAATTCAAGAGACCACATCATCACTTCATTCATCTCATCTTCATCACGGTGTAATCCGATTCTCCTTGTAACCTTTGTTTTGTAATTTTCGTTGGTTTTGCCCTAGTTGACACACATGTTTGAACAAGTGTTGTTTTCTGAAATTTTATGATTAATTGTTAATTTTCAGATTCATATATTGCGATTTATGGTTGCTTTTGTGTGAGTGTTTGATTAAATTTGCATGATAGATAACTTTTGTATTTTAATCTTATGTGGTTGCAAACACTTAGGGTTTTGATATAATTGGTGCTACGAATTTAAGAACATGAATCAACTTTTTGGTTTTGTGTTCTTGAATCAATAAGTAGTAAAGGTTTTGTACAAAAACCGAATTTAATCAAAGAAGATTGCAATTAGGTGGACTTTTTCATACTAAGTTGCACATTTGAGTTGATAGCCTTTCTAGGTGCTTAATGCGTTAAACATGACATGATTGACTAGCTTTCTAGGGTTTGATTGCATGTTTGATAGGATTAATCTAGGTGCTTTCGCTTAGGTTAATTAGCATTGAAAGTAAAATATGGGAAATTGTTTGCTTTTGAACGTTTCACATGATCAACTCCTCTTGCATGACTATGATAACAATGATGAACTTGAATCAATTTTAATCATGAGTTTCGACTTTGATCCTTGTTCTCACATCCCATTTGTATTTTTATGTTTTTGCATTTTAATTATTTAGTTAACTTAGTATTTATTTTCGGCAAAATAAAACCAAAAAAACCAAAAATCCCCCCTTTTTCGTAAATATGTATATATTTTGTTATATTTGTAAATATTATACTTTGTTTTAATTTTAATTGTTTAATTGTTTGACAATGACAGGTGTACCCTCAATCCCCGGAATAGAACGATCCCTACTTACTTATACTACTAATGACATTTCAGGGTTAAATTATGCGCTTGCTTTTGGGCGCATCAGTGAAATGGTTTCGAAATCTTTAAATGTGTCGTCCTAGTGACATTCAAAGCCCTAGTTTCAATTTGAGTTTATGAACAGTGATTTTCCAAACTTCTCCCTTCTAGGGTTTAGGGTTTGCTTTCGCTTTTAGTGAAATCGTTTCGAAATCTTTAAATGCGTTGTTGTAGTGAGATTCAAAGTCCTAGTTGCTTTTTTAAACAATTTGATCACTATGTTTCAATTTGTGTTTATGAACAGTTATTTTCCCAACTTGTGGTGAGATTTAAATGTGTCGTCCTAGTGACATTCAAAGCCCTAGTTTCAATTTGAGTTTATGAACAGTGATTTTCCAAACTTCTCCCTTCTAGGGTTTAGGATTTGCTTTGGCTTTTAGTGAAATGGTTTCGAAATCTTTAAATGTGTCGTCCTAGTCACATTCAAAGCTCTAGTTTCAATTTGAGTTTATGAACAGTGATTTTCCAAACTTCTCCCTTCTAGGGTTTAGGATTTGCTTTCGCTTTTAGTGAAATGGCTTCTAAATCTTTAAATGCGTTGTTGTAGTGAGATTCAAAGCCCTAGTTGCTTTTTCAAACAATTTGATCACTATGTTTCAATTTCTGTTTAGGAACAGTGATTTTCCAAACTTCTCCCTTCTAGGGTTTAGGATTTGCTTTCGCTTTTAGTGAAATGGTTTCAAAATCTTTAAATGTGTCGTCCTAGTGACATTCAAAGCCCTAGTTTCAATTTGAGTTTATGAACAGTGATTTTCCAAACTTCTCCCTTCTAGGGTTTAGGATTTGCTTTCGCTTTTAGTGAAATCGTTTCGAAATCTTTAAATGTGTCGTCCTAGTGACATTCAAAGCCCTAGTTTCAATTTGAGTTTATGAACAGTGATTTTCCAAACTTCTCCCTTCTAGGGTTTAGGATTTGCTTTCGCTTTTAGTGAAATGGTTTCGAAATCTTTAAATGTGTCGTCCCAGTGACATTCAAAGCCCTAGTTTCAATTTGAGTTTATGAACAGTGATTTTCCAAACTTCTCCCTTCTAGGGTTTAGGATTTGCTTTCGCTTTTAGTGAAATGGCTTCTAAATCTTTAAATGCGTTGTTGTAGTGAGATTCAAAGCCCTAGTTGCTTTTTCAAACAATTTGATCACTATGTTTCAATTTCTGTTTAGGAACAGTGATTTTCCAAACTTCTCCCTTCTAGGGTTTAGGATTTGCTTTCGCTTTTAGTGAAATGGTTTCAAAATCTTTAAATGTGTCGTCCTAGTGACATTCAAAGCCCTAGTTTCAATCAGAGTTTATGAACAGTGATTTTCTGATGTCGCTTTTGGGAAGCGACCAATTTAACCCTGAAATGTCATTAGTAGTATAAAGTAAGTAGGGATCGTTCTATTCCGGGGATTGAGGGTACACCTGTCATTGTCAAACAATTAAACAATTAAAATTAAAACAAAGTATAATATTTACAAAGATATTCACAAGTATAAACATTATTTACGAAAAAGGGGGAATTTTGTTTTTGGTTTTTCGAAAATAACACTAAGTTAACAAAACAATTAAAATGCAAAAACATAAAAATACAAATGGAATGAGAGAACAAAGATCAAAAACCGAAATATATGATTAAAATCAATTCAAGCCCTAATATTGTTCATCTAAGTCATGAGAGAGGAGTTGATCATGTGAAACATTCGAAAGCAAATGAATTCCCATTTTTTACTTTTCAATGCTAATTAACCTAAGCGAAAGCACCTAGATTAATCCTATCAAACATGCATTCAAGCCCTAGAAAGCTAGTCAATCATAACATGTTCAACGCATTACACATAGAGAAAGGCTATCAACTCAAGTGTACAACTTAGTATGGAAAAGTCCACCTAATTGCAATTCTCTTTAATTAAATTCGATCTTTGTACAAAACCTTTACTACTTTGATTCAAGTTTACACAAAACGAAAAGTCGATTTCATGTTCTTAAACCTAGCAACAATCATGCATAAATCCTATAAGTGTCGACCCAAATAAGATTAATACACAAAGGATATCTATAACGCAAATTTAATTAAACAAACCCACATAAGCAACTCTTGAAGAACAATAATATGAATCTGAAAATTCTCAATTAATCATAAAAATTCCAGAAATTAATATTCATTCAAACACATATGTCAACTAGTTCATAACCAACGAAATTCAAAGCAAAGGTTACAAAAGAGAATCGGATTACACCATGAGATGGAGATGGTGATGAACGATTGATGTGGTGGTCTCTTGAATCTCGAAAGCAAGCTTCAAGGATGGTGATGGAGGATGATGCTCACGGCAATTCTTCTTCTCCCTTGGCCTTGCTTGAACTCGTGGAGATGACTAGAGGATGGAGAAAGGAGAGGAAAACCTCACGGCAACAAGAGTAATATTTCTGATTTTTTCTAAAGTTTTCTAGAGAGTGTAAGTACTTCAACGGTATATATAGGAGCACGGCCTCCTTGCTCTCCAAGCCGTCCTCTTTTCTGAATTTCTCACGGAATTAATGTAGTCATTCCACATATTTCCTCCAATGGTAGCTCGCCACATAAGCCCTATGAGGTGGTCCAACCAATCACAAAATTCCATTTAATTCCCTAATAATCTTGGCCGAAATACCATGAATATATTCTGATTTTATACTTTAATTTCGGCCAAAATTCCTTTAGGGAATATAGGAATGTATCTAGACTTCTTTTGAGCTTTTCTTGGTCTCCACCTTTTTCTCTTTCCTTTTATTTCTCCCTTGAATATCTCTTGCCGAATTCTCTAGGGTTTTCTTTTAATTCCCTTGTTTTTCTCTTGGCATTGGACGGCAAACTCTCTAGGGTAAGTCTCCAAGTATTTTCTTTCCATAAAAATTACCCTAGAAAATCTCAACCGAAATCCTCTTTGATAATTCTGATTTTCCACGTCATTTTCCTTGTTTCTCTCCTTGCTTTTGGACGGCAAACTCTCCCTAGGGTTTAATCATGCGTTAAAAACCCTAATTCCTTGGGCTTTGTGGGCTTTTAATCCAATTGCCGAAAATCCACTTCATTCTTGAGAGTTCTTGGGCCTCCATGCGCCACCTTTATGCCATGTCATCATCTAGAGTCTTCAAGAAGCTTCTCTCATGCCATGTCACTTCATTAATTCGATCTCCATTCATGGTTGGCTCAAGAGTCTTGTTTTGGCAAGCTTTCCTTTTCTGGACAAGGTTTCCTGGTTGGACCAGGAAAGCTTCATTTCTTCATTTCTGCTCATTTGTGCTTCCCTTTGTACTTCATCTTGTCTCCCTCCGACGTTGGCTAGCTTCTCTCTCCATTTGTGAGCTCATTTCAGCTCATTTATGACAAGGACATGAAAATAGAAACTAATAAGAAAAATAGAAACTTTCCTAAAATGAAAAATGGCAACTTTCCTAAACTGAAAATGGGAAACTTTCTAAAAATGAAAAATAAAAACTACAAAAATGGAAACTTCCACAAATAGGAACTTTCCCATTCAAAGAATGGAAACTTTCCTAAACATGGTTTTATTAAGGAAATAACGCAGAAAATGTAGGGAAAAGCAGTTAAAACGTCGCATTAAAATGCTCCTATCAGATTCCCCCACACTTAGCTTTTGCTAGTCTCTTAGCAAAATCACTCTAAGACTCAACGAAAATTAAAGACTCTACACAAGCAAAGACTCTAATGCCCTTCAACTTTTTGTCTCAGAAATCTCTTACTTTCACAACATCAAAATTAGGACTTCACCAAGAATCAATGTTTAGGCATTCGAGAGTTAATTAAAACACATAATTTACATATACACAAGTAGGACTTGGTTGGAACAATGGTGATGGTTTCTGTTAAGCATGTTTCAGACAAGTATGATTCAAATCCTCACAAGGTATGTCCACTCTTTCTTCTCTCAGAAGTCAAGGCAATGCTTAAAAGCTTATACACTCAAGTATATGTGAAAGATAACAAGTATTCACATAATGTAAGAAACGAAAGCACATGTATATTTCTTTAAAGATCTCATGAAGGATACCAACTACTTGCACAGATGGACCCAAGCCATAGGTTCAACTCTTGTAACTCATCTCCACATCAAGGGCTGTCCCATCTTAAGGATCAAGAAGGTCTTCTTAAAGGTTGTAATGGGGCCAAGGCTCAAGGTTTTATGAAATGAAGGGTAAGGATTAATCAAAGTGTCCTAAAAACCTAGTAGAGCACATATAGATGTAGAAACCTCAAGAAATCCACCAAGGCATTGTAAAAACGTCACTTTCCCTAGAGGTAACATAAAAAGGGGCCTAATGTCTTCATGTTGGGCCCAATCTTCATTGTAAACTTCCCTTGAACTATAGTGGAATGGACAAAGGCCAAATTTTTCTGTAGGGGCCTTCAGTTCAAAGTAAACTCCAAAATCACTAAGTATGGGGGACTAAAATCCATAAACATACATTTTTTCTTTCTTTTTAGCCGTACACATTTTTTCTTTTCTTTCATTTTTCACGGCTTTCACATATATATATATATTTTTTT